>CAIGRB010131087.1:0-29000 GCA_903798255.1 Fraxinus quadrangulata
CATCTTCTCCTTTGAAAACAAAGCATCATACGCATCTTTATTGTTATTCTTGTGGTACATAATCATCAACATAAAGAGGTACATAATATGGAGGTTTTGGCGCACAGGCGCCCCCACCTCCCTATTATGTGCACCTTTATATTATGTACCACAAGAATAACCCGCATCTTTAATGGTAAGAGTATTACGAATATATAAAATCGTGTATCTAAATGGAGCAGGCAACAAACACATAAATTAATGCAAAATCTTCTTTATCGTACTTTACCTCTAAAGTTTCTAAATCAACGATGATCTCCTGATCTTTCAACTATCCGCTTTCGTCATCCGGTGAGAATATAAACGCTATTTCAGGTGCAATTTGCTTATTAGACTCTTAATTAAACATAATTGATCCAATTTTAACCACAACATAGTTGTCGTTTTCTCTTTTAAAACATCCTAAAAAATATTATTCAAAAGATGAATTTGTGAAAAGTGTCTTCCGATCCTTACGTTGTTTCTCATTCATAGACTAAATTGAAGGCATCTTATCAAATTTTAACAACGCATCATCCAAATTCATCTGTGCAAATACAACTCACATATTCACTTGTCACTGTAAATTTAGTGCAAAATTTTAGGATGGTTCTTAAAGCGTTATTCAGATAATATTAGTTGTTCAAACGAATTAACGTACAAAAATAGTTGTTTAGAAGTAATGTTCAATCTTACATCACCCGTAAAATGCCAAGATGGTTTATCAATGAATTCCCTTGCTACGAGGAAAAAATAGTTGTGAAGTTATTTTCACAAATGGACACTTAGATTTATTCAAATTTTAAGCTGGTTCTTTAAAATGTTTTATCTAACTCATTTAGTCACAAAAAATAATCAAAGTCAAAACATTGATCTTTTTGTTAGTGAAAGTAACACATCAAATCTTACGTGGCACCCTCTAAAAGTTTGCATAGACGAGCGGGAATTAAATGTAAGTTGTGGAGCCCAATTATTTTTAATATTTCCTAAATTCATATTACATTTAACTCTAACCTTCACTCAACGACACACTATCTTGCTCGAAGAATTCTCTCACTCAAGAATAGGGCCAAGTTGGGCCAACCCCATTTGTCGCCCACCCTTATTGATACCACTATAGCTCTTCAATTCATTTTGAGTTAATTAAATCATTTTCAATGCAACAATATGTACATGTGACAAATAAAATGGGAATGGAAAGATGCTATTACCTATAGAAATGATCTAATGTCCACGTTGAATATGGATTATAATGCCCATATTAGCTATATGGTCTATGTCATCGAAATTTTTAACATAAATTTTCGACCCGAACTTTTACGTCCCACCATACTGTGATTATGTTTATCTATTAATTAATAAATCATCATTAATAACACCAGCAAACAGCATTAATTAATCATGCGTCATAATTAGAAAACCTACAAAATATACTAGCGGTTAGACTTAAATGGAAATAATTCTAACGGGTCCAATTAATTATGTCGATCATTTCCTGATAAAGAAATAAGAACACGCAAAGATAAATTATTCAATGTATTTTATTAAAAAAAAAAAAAACTAAACAATTTTCTTTAAAAATTACTATTATTTTAACATTAATCCAAAAGCTAAATAATTGAGTTTGAAACGCATCCATGTAACTTTTCAAATAGTAGAAAGAATCACACACTTCTCGAATAGCAATTAAATCAATATTTTCTGGTAAAAATCTCTAACATCAAGTTCTGGTGCAATCAACGAGTGTTACGAGGCACGAAACTATTAATCACTTCCGATTGTCGTATTTTGTCATCAGTAATTCAAGGCAACATTCGAAAAATATGCATTAGGTTAGGAGATAGTAATAATATTTTGACTTTAATCTAAGTTACTAAGCATAAATAAACGTAGCCTTTGTCTAAGCTTTACCTAAATGTGAAGTTCGACCTTTTTATTTAGTCATGCTTTATATTTTTTTACATCTAGACAAAAGAATTTAAAACTTGATCGTGTTGCCTAATTATACTTTATGTTTTCTAAAAGGGTTATTAGCGTAAAACATTTCTAAGTATGGATTTTATTATGCAAAATGTCCTAATGTTACATTTTTCACATTTTCACTCCGATTTCAACATTTCATTATGAAATTCATCATTTTCATCTATTTTCATTCAATTTTCTTAATAAAAAATTATGAAATGACGAATATAATTTTATATTTAAATAAAATAAAATAGTAGAAAAGAAAAAATAAAGAACTGATTACAAATACAATCCCAATTTTTTTTTAAAAAATAAAAATAAAAATGAGTCCAAAATAAATTGTTAAAAATTTAGATAAAAATAATAATAATAATCACTTCCTTTCTCCTCCACCACCATCAGTTTCCGCGCAGTCAACAGACAAGTTTGACTCAAAAATTGGATTAAATCATGCATGTTTTGGATCGATTGAATACATCTCCAATGTCGTGTGCATCTGGATTAAATTGCCCATGTCCGAATTTGTGGAATGGAGCAGGTTAGGGCCGTCAATTGGAGGCAGATTTTCCTCGATATGCGTACGATTTGTGGACAAAATTGGGCTAATTTGGCTATCAATTGGAGCAAATGCATTAACACCCAATGCCGTACGATGCTGTGGAGGCTTAGTATGTGTCCAATTTTGTGAATTAACACACCCATGAACCCATGAACCCATGTGGTCGTATTCCTGTCATTATGCGTGCGCGACAAGCACGAGTCCCAAGGCACACCGGCATTATTCTGGACATTTTTTTTTGAGATGTTTCACCATGGAAAGATGCTACTCGTTTACACCTTGATGTACATCCCCTCACAATAGAGAGCCCACTTTCTTTTGGTTGTAAAATTTGGTGTACAAGTAGACAAATTATTCATCATGAATGTGTGCATCTAGATGGGGTGTAGTGTCCGGCAATAGTGGGCAGCCATGGGTAGAAACGGATTAGTCGGATTTGATAAATAACCCATGCGGTTCTTTATGGATTGGAAGCTGATTTTGATCTGAAATTGTGACTGTTTGAATAATTGTTTGGGTGGGATGTATTGAGGATGATATGCCGTCGTTGGAGGATGAAATTCTGGTGGTTTTGACGACAGCAAAGTGGTTGTTTTTGGAGGAATTGGTTGCGGCTCCATATTTTTTGCTTTCAAATTGTTAATGAGAACTGGTCGCGGTGACGGTGGCTGTGAAAGAAAAAGAGAATTTTTAATTTTTGTTTTTTTCTTCTAGATTTTTAATAATATATTTGGGATTCGTTTGCACTATTTATAAAGTTTAGGACCATAATGAAAACTTAAAATAAGGGTGAAAATGTGAAAAAATGTGTGATTACATTTTGCACAATAAAATTCATATGTGACCATTTTTTAAAGAGTAATGATATTTATAGTGGGGGCTATCATAATCTTTTTATGTGACGTTTTCATTGATTTATGTAATAAATCACAAATTATCACGTATATATCACGTAGGAAAACTATGGATAGGGTTCCTTTACGTGAATATCATTATTTTTTTTTAAAGTACTATACTTTAAACGTTTAATCACATGAATTGTAAGCAACGGACCAACTGTGGGTCATCTGTGTGTAACGGTTAAATAGGAGTGGGAATAATAAGGTGAAACTTGAAAGTGCGTGCCTCTATGTTCATCTAATGATTAACCAATCAGAAACGGTCAAACCAATGTGTCTCCCACACACAATATAAAATTATAAATTCACAAAACTGGATCACCACATGACCATTTCTTACTATTCCCTCAAATTCTCCACGACTCTCTTCTTTTTCGGTATCTACTGCGTCTTTCCCTTTGGTATTTCATTATCCTTCTTGGATTCTTTAATTTAAAATATATATATATATATATTTAGTTTACCCATTTGTGTTTCTTTAAATATAAAACAGATTCTTCTTGATTTTCCTTGCTTTTTCTTGATATCCGCGTTCCTTTTAGTTTCATCATTCTTTTTCAGAGAGAACTGAGAAGGAAGCAGAGGTGTTTTTAAGTACAAATTATTCTTCTGTCGAATGTACTGTTATTGTTGATGTCTTCGGCTGTTGGAGTGGCTTCAAGTTCCAAGAACATGGGGTTTGACGAAAATAAGGTTGATGACAAAGAGGGCGCCCCTGTTTCTGAAACCAATGTAACAGGTTCGGATCATGCCGACCCTGTGGTGGAGCCTGAAACTGAGGATGAAGATGATGAAAATGTAGAAGGGAAAATACAGTTGGGTCCTAAGTGCACTCTCAAAGAGCTATCGGAGAAGGATAAGGTTCGTCTTTTTCCTGGGAATGTCCATTTTTCTTTTTTTATTTCTGCTGATTTTCGGAAAATTTAATTTTAGGATGATGAGAGTTTGAGAAGGTGGAAAGAACAACTTCTTGGGAGTGTGGATATCAATTCTGCAGAAGGTACTCATTTTGTCGTTAAAGTTTTTCATTGATATTGATCGATCGTAGATAAATAATAAAGAGATTATGTTATAGATTTCGAATAGTAGCTCTGATATTTGTGTTTTGACGTTGTTAACTCACTGTCGAGTTATAGAAACTCTTGATCCAGAAGTTCAGATCTTGAGCCTCGCAATAAAATCCCCCGGTAGGCCTGATATTTTTCTTCTAATACCCGAGGCTGGAAACCCCAAAGGCCCGTGGTTTACATTGAAAGAGGGAAGTCGATACAGCCTTAAATTCACTTTCCAGGTTAGCAACAACATTGTATCAGGCCTCAAGTACAGGAACACGGTTTGGAAATCTGGCATCAAAGGTTGTTTACCCACTAGTTTTGTATGTTAATCCGTTAATAGCCAACAATCAGATATTTTGAGTTTCTCATGACTAAAATTCTTTGTTTGCACAAATCCTGTCATCAGTTGACAGCACAAGAGAAATGATCGGAACGTTCAGTCCTCAGTCTGAGCCTTACACTCATGAAATGCCGGAAGAGACGACGCCTTCTGGCATTTTTGCGAGAGGATCATATTCAGCTAAAACACAAGTAAATATTACCCTTTTCCCTATCTTTTCCATATACATCGCATTTACTTTGCTTCAGCAGACGATTAACAAATGAGACCTTTTCACGTGTTACCATTTCTCATCTAAATACAGAGGGACGGTGCCTCTTAATTGTTCTGTGTAAGGAATAGCCCCAAACATGAATTCTCTTCACCTGTCAACGAATTCCTAGAATTTTAGGGGGGGACGAGGAACTGTAATTCTTTCTACTTGTAGTCCAAACTCATTAGGATGTGAAAAAATCTCTCTTTTCCTGGCACTTTTCTTCATTTAACATGTGCCAAAATAACATATTAATATCCTTGATCTCTCCTCTTTTCTCCTTACAGTTCCTTGACGACGATAACAGGTGCTACATGGGGATGACTTATACTTTTGACATCAGGAAAGAGTGGCAATCCAAAAAATGAGACTTAATGTTCGAAGTGTTGTTTCTTTGACCCTATCCCACCCCACCCCAAGAATATATCTCATTTTTCGTTTCAAGTTTTTATGTCAATCGGTTGAGATTTGCGTTGTGAAGATGATTGAAGACAATGGTAAGAGAAAACAAAGATTCTTGCATAAGATTGATTACTAAGACGAGGAAAATCGGTAATTGTAACAGTTTTTTTGGAGTGTCATGCTATTCTGTCCTGTTTAAAAGTTTGGCTGCTATTCATTTGCTTTGCTCTTGTTCTTGCCTTTTCTTTTTCTTTTCTCTTTTGCTCGACCAACAGAAGCCTCGGCTGTGGCCAGAGGCCCAGGAAATGCTTGTAGTCCTGTACAAACAAGAACCCTCAGCAAATATATATCCCTACACCCATCATATCAGTAATCTCCATAGTGTGTTTGGCTCAAACTATTTGGGCATTTTATTTCAAGTTATATACGTATAGGATTCGTGCTGCTAAATTGATCGTGTCGGAAAAATTTCTAGCACTCTTGAAATGTGCAATACTCCCTACCATTGTTTAATTTACACATCTATTAAATAGTTGAAACCTACTAGGTAATTGAGATTCAGACGTTGATGAATTAACAGTGACTGGAAGTACTGAATCCAATAATTCGAGAGTACTTAAATTTTTCTCAATCATGTTGCTCCTTCCTCAGAGCCATAGCGTGAAATTCTTCTTCTTTGTAGTTGTTAACTAAACATGACAATTAATGTCCAATCATGTAGAAGTCTCATTTGTGTTAGTAAATCACATGGATAGTGTACGTGCCACACAGACGAGTTGGTTAAAACCATTCATCATTCTAGAACTCTTTTATAATCCTAACCATAAAAATTAGTCGGTCCCTTTTTATCGATCGATATTTTCGATTATCCTACAATTCCTTTAAATATAATTTATACATTGATTTATAAATTCAGTCAAAAATTAATTTGAAATTGGAGGAAGTTGGTAAATGACTACTGTAATATGAATAGTACGTACCACACTAAAACTGTTTTGAATTTCTACTCTTATCGATTGTACATAGAAACCTGACCTGAACTTAGCCATGAATTCAACACGAGAACTGTGCATTTTCTTTTCATTTATAGGTGGTTAAAAGATCAAATTTAATCGTGAAGTTATCCAGTAGTCATTCAAATGCATCTATCCGTAAACAAGGTCACATGCGACTCGAGAATATAGATTTTCCCATAAATACATATGTATCCAATAACTTGTATGATAACGAATATAGACAAATTTTAAGTTCAATGAACTTGGCGAACCCAGTTAGTTTACAATGTTGCGTCTCTGCATCGACAAAAGTTTAAAGATTAATTTGGTCATGTTTAAAGATTAAATACCGACTTGCTACTCGACCAATAAGATATAAACAAATGTACGTGCATGAATATTCATCAGTTGCATGATCTAACTATTTTCTTTATTTCATGGTTTCCATACTCCAGTTGTGACAAAATTGTATATTTTATTTTGTCTTTGTGAGGGCTCTTATGCTAAAAACTATGCCCCGTTGCTTCAAATTGGACGGTGAAATTAGTACTTTACTGGTTTGGATTAACTTACAAGTGTTGCCACTTGATTTGTGGACCTCGAACGCCTTAAGTAAGATCGCTTCTAAGGTGGGGAAGCCTATCTCGACCGATAAATTAACATCGACTAAGGAAAGACTTTCATACGCAAGAGTTTTGGAGGACGTTGATGACTTGATGTATCGAAGGAGTTAGTGCGAACAATTCACATGAAGTTACCTACAGGAAGTCAAGGGACCAAGAGGTCGTCTACTAACATGTTCCAAAGTTTTGTGCTATGTGTAAGATGTTTGGGCATTCGACAGCCGGATGCAATCTAAACAAGCAGCCAGCGGGTAGTAAAGAGGCCGGCCCTAGTAAAACAGGGAAGAATGATGATCATGCACATGCGTCACAGCTGAAATTCGGCAGAACACGGCCAACGCACGGGACGCCGCTGCTGGAATTGGAAAGCACACGGTTGCTGCCAAAGCAGCAGGGAAAGTAGTTGGCGTGGAAAATAGTGAAGGCCAGCAAGAGGTTCATGGTGATGCTGAGGAGGATCCGTTCATTGTAGTGTTGAGAAATAAGAAACGGACCAGCAACCAAAATGGGGTGATTAGCGAAAGGCAAAAAACGGTGGCCACAAACAACGAAGTAAACAGGTCAAAGGCAGCTTCAAATGAGAAACTTAAAGGAAAATTGGATGAATTACTTAACGCAGCTTCAAAGAAGGATAAAAGGAAGGGCAACGCCCTTCGCATATCATCATGAAAGTTGCATTTTGAAACATCAGGGGCTTCAATATGCCCCTGAAACGAAATGTGGCGCGCCATCTCATTAAGAAGCACAACATTGATGTTTTTGGTGTTTTGGAGCCGAAAGTCAACCAAGCAAAGCTAACTCGGATCAAGGAGAATAAATTTAGTGGATGGAGGCAAGTGGATAATTTTTTCTCGCATTCGGCTGGGAGGATTTTGGTACTATGGGATCCGATGAAAGTTGATCTTCAAGTTTTGGAAGCTACTCCTCAAGTGATACATTGCAATGTGACTTGTAAGGTAGCTTCCATCGCAACTTGTATTAGTTTTGTTTACGCATTTCATTCTATTGTTACTCGGAGAACTCTTTGGAGTAATATTGTAGATTTTGGGGCGGATTGTCCTAATCCTTGGTTGATTTTGGGAAATTTCAACAATGTCCTAAAATATGATGAAAGATGTAATAGAGCGGATGTTAGTGTGTATGAGATTAAAGTCTCGTGGATTGTTGTTTGAACACGGGTCTTTTGGGTTTGAGGTCCATTGGTTGCTTTTTTACATGGACTAAAAATTCACAAGGAAGCATACCCTCGGTATGGAGTAAGATTGATAGAGCCATGGTGAATGAAACATGGTTATAAGCGGTTTTTCACTCCTTAGTTGATTTTCAGCCATCAGGATGCTTGTCGGTTCATTCACCTTGCATTGTGTCACTTTTCCAACGAGATGTGGTCAAAGGCAAGCACTTAAATTTTTTTTTAACATATGGGTAGATCACTCAAGATTTCAAAATCAGGTTGCGACTAGCTGGGATCTGGTTCGTGGCACTGTACAGTATATTCTTTGCAAGAAACTTCAACGGCTGAAGGGTGTTTTGAAGGAACTCAATCGAAGGGACTTTGCACATATTACGGCTTGGGCTGAGAGGGCGAAGACTGACCTTAAGGCTGCCCAATTAGAGCTACAAGAGCAGCCTTATAATGTTGAATTGCAAAGTATGGTTTGCACAGTTGAGGAAAAAAACCGTGAATAATTGCGATACGGAAAGAAGTTTCTACTACCAACAAGCTAAATGTGAATACTTGAAGAAGAGTGATAAATGTACAAAAAATTTCCACTCCATGGTGAAGAGAAACACGAAACGGAATTAAATTGCGGCAGTCATTAAGGAGGATGGACACCCCACGAATTCTCAAGAACAAGTGGCTAATGAATTTGTTGGATTTTATCAGAGTTTGTTGGGAACGGATATTTCTTGTGAACCCATTGATCCTACGTATTACATTACCGAACATGAAATAAAGGCGGCATTATTTGATATTGGAGAGGATAAATCGCTAGGTCCGGACAGCTACGCGTCGTGTTTCTTTAAGAAAGCATGGAATATAGTTGATGGGGATTTTTTGGAAGATATTGCTGAATTTTTTGAGTCCAGCTTGCTACTTGGGCAGATTAATCACAACGTCATTGGCTTGATTCTTTGATGAAGCCATGCATTCATTGTCGGTGATTATAGGCCTATCTCATGTTGCAATGTGATTTATAAGGTGGTCACAAAGGTCTTATCTAACAAATTGGCGCCGGTAATGGATTCCATCATTGATTAGTCGCAGGCCGCATTTGAGGGGCAGAAGTTTGATTGAGAACGTTCACCTCGCGCACGAGTTATTGAGGCAATGTAATAGGAAGAGAATTTCACCTAGATGCTTGCTAAAATTTGATCTTAGGAAGGTATATGACTATTGATTAGAGCTTCCTAAAATCCGTTTTGGAGGGACTGGGATTTCCGACAAGATTCTTCCACTGGGTGTTGGTATGTATCTCTTTGCCTTCCTACTCTATTGCACTTAATGGGCGCTTATATGGATTCATTAAGGGTAAAAGGGGATTGAGACAAGGCGACCACCTATCACCATTTCTTTTTGTGATTTGTCTTGAATATTTCTCAAGATCTTTGAAAGCGGCCACTAGCAATACTAATTTCAATTATCAACCTAAGTACGGGCTTACGAAAATTACACATTTATCATTTGCGGATGATTTGATGCTATTTGCTAGGAGGGATGTTATTTCGGTGCGTATTTTGATGCATTGTTTGTCCAAGTTCAGTGATTGCTCGGGATTAAGGGTGAATCTCAACAAATCAAGTCTATACCCGGCTGGAATAAGAGGGGCAGATCTAGATGACATTCAAAGAGTAGTCGGAATACCGAAGGGGACTATGCCATTTAGATATTTGGGGATTCCACTTGCAGCAGAAAAATTGAAAGTTAATCACTATGCCCATTTTCTGGATAAGATTGCAGTATGCATTAATGCATGGACACATACTTCACTGTCCTATGCTGGAAGGGCCGAATTGGTGAGGACAGTCTTACGAGGAGTGGAATGCTTTTGATAATCCATTATTCCTATTCCGGCCGCAGTGTCGTCCAAAATCATACGGCTTTGTAGGAACTTTCTTTGTAACTCCGAAAAATCGTTAGTTGCTTGGGCGGATGTTTGTCTCCCCAAAAGACAGGGAGGTTTGGGATTTCGAAACGTTAAGTGCTTGTTTGTGAGCAATTAAAAACCAATTAAAATTGAAAATATAGCTTTTATTGGGTTTCACCCGTCTAATAAAAGTTAACAATAACGAATAATTTTTCAATTTTAATCCGATTTTAATTGCTCCCAAACAAGCTATAAATGTTGGAATAATGTGTTGCTAGCCAAATCCCTATGGAACATACATGACAAGAAAGATACTCTTAGGGTCCGTCTGGTCAATCACGTGTACTTGTGAGGAGCAACTATTTGGGAGCGGACGCTTAGGAAAGACGACTCCTCATTGATGAAGAAATTAGTGACCATTCAGGACTTGCTTATCCACAAAGAGGGCGGCGTTCTGGCTGCAAATCAGAAGTTGGCGAGTTGGAATAGAGGGGACAGTCTACTTATACCAGTCATATAATTACTTTCGGCCGAACGTTCTGGCTGCAATTCAGTAGTTGGCGAGTTGGAATAGTGGGGACAGTCTACTTATTCCAGTCATATAATTACTTTCGGCCGAAACACTCTTTTATTCATTCATCACCCCGAAACACTCATTTATTCTTTGGCTAGGCGCTCAGTCAAAGCTACTCTGACCAAGAACAATTAAAGCACTTAGAAATAGACGGAAGCTGTGTTTTTTGTGGACGAACAGCTGAGTCCGTCCAGCATCGGTTCTTCGCCTGTCCGTTCAGAATGACGACGTCGGGCCAGATCCGACGGTGGCTGGGATTTCGATGGTCAATGTCTACTTTAGCTAGTGCAATGAAGTTGATTAAAAAGGAGGCACGTGGAACATCTTGGCAAAACATAGCCAAGATGATTGCTGTTTCTAGTACAGTCTACTACATTTGAATGGCAATGAATAGGAATTTTTTTTTAAGATCTTAGACCACATGTCGATAGCACAATTGAGACAGATTAAATCAAGTGTATACAAAACCATGTTTTTTTTTTTTTTTTGTATTCTAGCGTTTTGATACATTTTGAATATTTAGCACTGGGTCTTTAGATCTTATAATTTGTACATCATTTGATTTCATTTTGTTCGAGTATACCCAGAGTACTTGTACACGAATTTTGATCAATATAATTTTACATTTACCGATAAAAAAAATTGTAAACTTTGATAGCATGTGTAGCTAGAAATAAATCCTACCGTTGATTTTGTCATTCCCAGCCCTTGATCCATCTATTTTCCTTGTCCAGTTTAATTAACCAATTATTTCTATTCAAGATTGTAAAAAACTGTACTTTGAGTTGACTCCTAAACTAGGTGCTAATTTCTCTATCTATATCATAAACTGCCACCAGAGTCATCTTCACTTCAATCGTATTCTTTCTCAAAAGGGACAAAAAGCAGCCCTTAGAGTTGTAAGATCAAAAACAATCGACAATGATGGGAATCCCTATGAAATTTAAAAGGGTAGCAGCTGTTTAAGAGGCAGCTGCAAGAAATCGCCGTGTGTGAGAGCAGTGGTAGCGAGAAATCGCCGAAAATTTTGACAGATTTGTCTGATCTTGTTAAGTCATTTCTTGAGAGATAAGTGGGAGAGACTAAAGAGAGTGATCAAGAGAAAGAGATCAAATCTGAACCTGTAAATAATTTCCCGATTTTGAACTGTTGAAAACGAATTTGAAAAGTTTGTTAGATTGTGATGAGGATGATAGCATTACAAGAAACATTCGTGCACAGGTTAAAAAGGCCTTCCATGAGGTTGGTAATAGTTCATCACCGGATTTTAAACGCCATTTAATGGCTCGGTTGCATAGTAAACATACTCATTTTTTTATTTCTAATGAAATAGGTATTTGCAAATCAAAGTGGGGGAAAACCGGTGGCTACCCATCTGGGGAATACTAATACATTGACGCATATTTTTCTAGAACTCACCTCATAATCGAAGTTTTCCTCATAGGAGAATTCATAATGTGCAGAGCCATGAGGAAGTCTATCTCGGAAGAAATCCGGTGCCGGGAAAATGCAAGGAAGATTTTCGTAGTAGGGTTGCTGGGAGATTAGGAAACTTGGCTTAGTCAATCTGACCATGCAGTTCAATGCTGCCTTAGGCTACATTCATTGGATTTCTCTCATTGGGGTGTTAGAAAATAGTTTTATTATTGCACTCTCTCATTTCTATAAATTATTATTTGTAAATGTCATTTTTTAAGTAAATGAGAAGTGCATAGGGATGTAATGGACTTCCCTGATTGCACTTGGTGACCAACTATTGTTTATGAATTATTTACAAAATATTTCATAGTATCCTCGAGTACTACATATTATTGGGAATCAATGGATTTCACGGATATTTATGATTAATTGAGACAAATGTCCATATTGTTTGTCCAAATTGAAATAATCATTATTTTTTGCACTCTAATGATTCATAATTTAAAAGGGTAAAAATATTAGTAAATTTTACTAATTTTAGGGTACTACGCACAAAACCTCGGTATCGTTTATATTAATCATCCATACTATCGATCATTCTTTCCATCTCATTCCATCCATTTCTACGTCAAATGGGCCTGTGCAATCCGTTCATGTGATTTGCTCAATCGTAATTTGGTCAAGAAGTTAATATGCCATCTTTTCATAAAAATTCAAGGTATGCTTAAATAAATTTCAAATTTGCAACTCAACAAAAATCTCAAATTCTGGATGACATCTTGAATTTTGTTTCAACACTTCAAACCTCAAATTCCAGGTATGCTTTTTACTCAATCTTCAATTCAGAATATTAACTTCAATGAAAACTAATATTTTAAATCGAGTTATAAAACATAGATTTATAAAAGAAAAATATAGATTAATAAATTTTATGTGTTAATTTTTTTTATTTAATCAATATTTTACAAAAAAAAAAAAAACGTTCTGGCTGCAATTCAGTAGTTTGTAGAGGTGACAAACGAGCGGAGCGGCTCGTCGGCTCGGCCGCTCGGCTCGTTTTTGACGAGCAGCTAGTCAAATTTTATTTTATTTATTTTTTTTTTTTAAAGTTTTTTTTTTTTTGGACGAGCTCACGAGCCGAGCTCGGCTCGACTCGTGAACCACGAGCTCGGCCCACGAGTAACGAGGCTCGGCTCATTTCAAACGAGCCCGAGCTCGGCTCGTGCTTATATGGGCCGAGCCGATTGACATCCCTAGTAGTTGGCGAGTTGGAATAGTGGGGACAGTCTACTTATTCCAGTCATATAATTACTTTCGGCCGAAACACTCTTTTATTCATTCATCACCTCGAAACACTCATTTATTCTTTGGCTAGGCGCTCAGTCAAAGCTACTCTGACCAAGGACAATTAAAGCACTTAGAAATAGACGGAAGCTGTGTTTTTGTGGACGAACAGCTGAGTCCGTCCAGCATCGGTTCTTCGCCTGTCCGTTCAGAATGACGACGTCAGGCCAGATCCGACGGTGGCTGGGATTTCGATGGTCAATGTCTACTTTAGCTAGTGCAATGAAGTTGATTAAAAAGGAGGCATGTGAGACATCTTGGCAAAACATAGCCAAGATGATTGCTGTTTCTAGTACAGTCTACTAGATTTGAATGGCAATGAATATGAATTTTAGACCACATGTCGATAGCACAATTGAGACAGATTAAATCACGTGTATACAAAATCATGTTTTTTTTTTGTATTCTCATGTTTAGATACATTTTGAATATTTAGCATTGGGTCTTTAGATCTTATAATTTGTACATCATTTGATTTCGTTTTGCTCGGGTATGCCCAGAGTACTTGTACACCAGTTTTGATCAATATAATTTTACATTTATCGATAAAAAAAATTGTATACTTTGATAGCATGTGTAGCTAGAAATAAATCCTACCGTTGATTTTGTCATTCCCAGCCCTTGATCCATCTAGTGTACTTGTCCAGGTTAATTAACCAATTATTTCTATTCAAGATTGTAAAAAACTGTACTTAATACAGTCAACTCCTAAACTAGGTGCTAATTTCCAGCCACATCCATTGGCGTGAACCTTAATCCTAAACACAAATATGCCCATCAGTCTGCGTAAATTCTCATATGCACACATTTCATTATGACAACTAAATTTCTCTATCTATATCATAAACTGCCACCAGAGTCATCTTCACTTCAATCGTATTCTTTCTCAAAAGGTACAAAAAGCAGCCCTTAAAGTTGAAAGATCAAAAACAATCGACAATGATGGGAATTCCTGTGAAATTTAAAAGGGTAGCAGCTGTTTAAGAGTCAGCTGCAAGAAATCGCCGTGTGTGAGAGCAGTGGTAGCGAGAAATCGCCGAAAATTTTGACAGATTTGTCTGATCTTGTTAAGTCATTTCTTGAGAGAGAAGTGGGAGAGACTGAAGAGAATGATCAAGAGAAAGAGATCAAATCTGAGCCTGTAAATAATTTCCCGACTTTGAACTGTTGAAAAAGAATTTGAAAAGTTTGTTAGATTGTGATGAGGAGGATAGCACTACAAGAAACATTCGTGCACAGGTTAAAAAGGCCTTCCATGAGGTTGGTAATAGTTCATCACCGGATTTTAAACGCCATTTAATGGCTCGGTTGCATAGTAAACATACTCATTTTTTTAATTCTAATGAAATAGGTATTTGCAAATCAAAGTGGGGGAAAACCGGTGGCTACCCATCTGGGGAATACTAATACATTGACGCATATTTTTCTAGAACTCATCTCATAATCGATGTTTTCCTCATAGGAGAATTCACGGTAGCGCGTCCAACGAGCAATTACACCTCGTTGCTTGGAAGTTTTTCGATCAATATATGTTGGCAAAGTGTATCAGTTCAAGAAAGTGGTGAAATCAATGTGCAGAGCCATCAGGAAGTCTATCTCGGAAGAGATCCGGTGCCGGGAAAATGCAAGGAAGATTTTGGTAGTAGGGTCGGTAGACTAATATTTTTTTACCCTTTTAAATTTTACTAATTTTAGGGTACTAAGCACAAAACCTCGATATCGTTTATATTAATCATCCATACTATTAATCCTTAAGATTTGAATACTCACATCGATCATTCTTTCCATCCATTTCTACGTCAAATGGGCCTGTGCAATCCATCCATGTGATTTGCTCAATCGTAATTTTGCCAAGAAGTTAATATGCCATCTTTTCCTAAAAATTCAAGGTATGCTTAAATAAATTTCAAATTTGCAACTCAACAAAAATCTCAAATTCTGGATGACATCTTGAATTTTGTTTCAACACTTCAAACCTCAAACTCCAGGAATGCTTTTGACTCAATTTTCAATTCAGAATACTAACTTCAATGAAAACTAATATTTTAAATCGAGTTATAAAACATAGATTTATAAAATAAAAATATAGTGTGTTAATTTTTTTGTTTAATCAATATTTTACAAAAAAAATAAAAATTTCACCTTCTAAAAAGATTCAGAAAAACTAATCAAGTTGTGAGAAATGATGTATGCACCTATAGACGCACACTGCTGGAAAATCAAGGCAGTGAGCCTGGAAAGTGCAATCAATGGTAATTCATTGATTGATTTCAGAGAATGGTCTCTTAAAACGGCTAAATCCTCTGTCGTTTCATTCTTCTTCCATTCTCCTACACATACCCAATCAAATTGAACCAAAATAATATGGAGAAAAATGTGAGAAGTTCGGTAAGCAGATTTGTCGATGAAAAAACAACAACCGGCCAGTAAACTTCTGAATTTTTTTGCTATGGCTACAGCCACATTGGCAGATCAAGAACAAAGGGTATTCAATATTTAGCCCTTTCTTGGAGTACATGTAGCCCAGTTTATTAACATTTTAAAAAAAAATGAAAGGTGAGAGAGAGAGAAATTTATAATCAAATCAGATGAAACTCACCTATAGATTTGGATTTGTAGATATAAAATGAATGAAGAACGAGGAAGCGGCAGAAGTTGAAAGAGTATAGATGAAAATCTTAGCATATGGTGGCTGGTTTATATAGTGTTAGGGTTTTCAGTCACTACTGGGCCGTATCCAGGCTTCATCGCCACTCTGAACGCGCAAGCCAAAACCTTTTATTTTAATTTTGCGGAAAATTGATAAATTTTGAGATATGACGATTGACAACTGTGTTTGGTGGTTAAAAATCAAAATTTTCGCGAATATTGATGAAAGTTGATAAAATATATGATTAAAAATTGTGAATCCTGTGAAATGTACTATTAAAATTAATTGTTGATTTTGACTTAAATTTTTATCAATAGTTTAATCTACACCAAACAGACAACATAACTTTAAAAATTTTGCATTATGTTGAACCCCATTATATTTTAAAAATGTATTTTTGAATAGTAAATTGATGGTAAATGCGTGGTTAAGAAAAATGAAATTTTTTTGATTTATGTGGAATAGTAAATTGATGAAAAATGTATGGTTAAAAAAATAAAGAAATGAACATGTATTTTTGAAAAAATGAAAATCAACGATAAAATCATGTAACTGATTTTGCATGTAGTCGAATTAACGGTCTTGTAAGGTAACAAATGTGATTTGTCCAAAATTGTAATTTGATTCATCAAAATTTATTCTATACATTTTAGTGAATTATTTGGTTCCTATTTTATACAATTGAACAAAAAGGATAAGTTATAAGTGAAATTGAATTGGTGCAATTTTTTCTTTTATTTTCTACTTTCGAAATAATATTCACAATTTAAAAACATACTAACTCGCATCAAGGGGGAGCACGATATAACACCTATGAACACGTCGTTTAGAGAGAGAGAATTCTACGTACGACACGCGTCTGATCATCGTATTATTCCTCTGAAGAATATAAATCAACCAGAAAAACAGCCGGTCGCCGCCGCCGCAAATTCGGACTTTCTTAAACAATGGAGGGAGTAGGAGCCAGACTCGGGAGGTCCTCTACTCGGTACGGGCCAACCACTGTCTTCACTGGGCCGGTCCGCAAGTGGAAGAAGAAGTGGGTCCATGCGCCGTCGTCCAATTCCAGCAACCTCCACCATCAAACCCCAAACGGAAACGCTAATGGTTCCTCACATCTCTTGTTCTACAAGTGGACGGCGATAACGCTCAGCCAAAACAAAGACAATAACGGTGGTGATAGTAACAATGTCAATAATAATATTGGTAATAACGGTGACTCAAAAAATTCCAATAAAGACGACGCCTTTGCGGAAGAGGAGCCACCCAAGCGTAAATTTAAGTATATTCCGGTACTTCTCTGCGAATTTAACTTCTCATTTTGTGTGTGTATGCATGTTAGGGTTAGATGTAGGTTTGTTAACGTCGACTGTAAGCTGTTCGGTAATTGAATTGGGTTGGGGATCCTTGAAAATTTTGTTTTACGTGAACTGTGGTATTGAGTTCTTGAACCAGAATTTTGCAATTTTGGATATTGAAAACTGGATAATGGTCTAGGTTTGTTTTTAAAATATAGAAGTTTGGAATTTCAGAGCTGAAAGAAAATAAAATCATTTGACTGGAGCATTTGAAAAGTGTGAACTTGGCTCCAAAAAATTGAAAATCTTTTGACTTTGAAAAGTATGGGTGTGAGATGAAACCTAAGTTTCATCAAGGTCCTGGTAGAAAATTTAAATTTAACGGCGAAATGGTAAAGAATTTAGATATTTAGGGGGAAAAGTGTGTCCCACACCACACCAAAAAAGAAAAGAAATGAAAATGCTGTGTAGGGATCATTTGCAATTAGAGAGCAAATATAATTGGTTGGATGTGAGGCTTTGATTAATGTAGGATAAATTCTCCATGTCGCTTTCTTAATAACTTGTGTGGCATTATGTGATTTATATTCATATCATTAGATTTTTGTGGAAGTTTTTAGTTTGTAATGATATACATAGGAAAATCTAGTTATTGAAATTTTGAGAAATATATCGGCATAGACTAGCTTGCTTCTTTAAAGTGGTGACCAAGTCGTCTTCAGTTGTGACTCCATATTATCCTAGTTTTGCTTTGCATTATTGATGGTTATCAGCTGAGAAACTCTCGTTCCAGCTTCGTGGAATGGTTTTGTTTTTTCTTCATAAGCATGAGGGTCGTAGATCTCGAGAGAGAGTTGAGGGGAGAGAGAAGCTTGATATTTCTCCTTGTGGACTCAGGACTCAAAGAAATAATCTGTTTTGGTTTGTAATAGAAGTATAATACAAAATTTGCATTTTAACATTGCTCCATGTTTTAAATAATAATGACTAAATCATTTCGGTTATTGGCATGAAGTTTTTGAAAATCCCAAATTGGTCTGTTAAGCTTCAATAAACCTTTTTCTTTCATTTATGAACTTATTTAGAGATGGACTAAAGTGCAACTGAGAGAATTATGGAGTAGTGGTGTGATCAAACTGAAACTTCTATGACTAATTTGAAATTGGAATGTGCTGGATAATTACAAAAATGTTCTTTCTTGTTAGCATATGAACATGCTGCATTTCATTTCTGCTGCAAATTATTCATTGACCTATGAATACTGCTCTCCAAAATTTTCCCTACATTTTTTAATCCGTTTGAATTGGACTGATCTCTTGTTTGATATTTGACCTTATTTCCCTACGTATGCAAATATGTAGGCATGGCAAAATCTGAGCACTCTGCAGTGGCTGTAAACTATTTGTATTCATCATTTATGTATACGCCCCTGCTTTTTGTAGAGGGCCTCCACTCAAATGAAGGAAAAGAAAGTATAGGCAAAGTGAAAGAAAAGAAATAGATTGGATGGACTTTCTTAAAACGATTCAGTTATAGCTTATTGCACTTGTAGGAAGTGGCATGATAACTTTATTGACTTTTGTCAGTGTCTCATGTTACCAGGTTGTATCTTTGAATCTAAATGTCCTCATTTCACTAATGTGCTTACTTGGATTTGCGTGATTGTGTAGATGTTTCTTAACTCAAATCTTACTTTCTTTGTATTTGAGATTTTCTAATACAAGCTATGAATGTGCAATTTTAAAGTCTCATCTTCATGATTGGTTTGTTTTGTTGACATCTTTCCATGTTTCTGCTTTTGATTTTGTTGATTTTCAATCAATTTCAATGCTAAATTAGCAGAATGACAGTGGGATTGTTAAACCTAGTATTGAATATAAGAAGACAGACAGCTTGAATCCTCGAAAGTACAAACTTAATTATTTTTAGATTTGTTACTTTAAGACGATACTTTGTTACATCCGTTCCTACGTCAACATATGGAAATAATCTTTAGAAAATGACAAAAAAATCTAGAAAGTTCCTTTTGTTCTTTGCATTAGGTGCTCTGTACTGTGATTTTGCTGAGGATGGTTCCACTAATTGACTAATGTTTAATCCTTTTTTTTTTTTTTTTTATTTGTACAATTGGAATAGATTGCTGTGCTGGAGGAACAAAAGAATGAGTTATCAGAACAAGATGAAGATGAAGCTAAATCAATTGAGTTTGACACAAACGCAGAAGAGGTCACCTCTAAGAGTGACGGGTTTGATGAAAAGCCAGACATCAATGATGTCCCTATGGATGAAAATAAGGTGTTTCATCTGCACCTTATCCCGTGTTCTGTTTTTGTTAATGTAATTTCAGTCTTATAGTAGAAGAGTTCCAAAAGCCCAACTTCTTCAATATAGAGAGCAAATTATCATTTTAAAGAATGGAAGCAACACTTTTCCTTCATATAATTAGTAATTTTCTGCAAGGGTGGCACCGGCATTTATCTCAGGCAATTGCCTGTTTATTGGGTGCTTCGATATTTTGTTTGTCCTCCTGGCCTATTCTTCATGCTTTGAAATTCGAGCACAGCCACTGTTAATTGACTTCGTTGATCTCTTTCATTGTAATATCAATCTGACTGTTCGAGAAGTTTTGATGCATTTTATTTACGATCTTATTCTTATTGATTGAACTTTCTTCTCAGTCCACGGAGAATAGTCCCAAAGAACGGCAAGATTTGAATGAAAGCACCACATTTGGCTTGAACGAGAGTGATGGTGATAATAATTCCGAAAAGACAACCACAACCAGTTTGAAAGAATGAACTCTAGTACTACAGGGGCTTGATGTATTGTGACTTTTATTTATAGCTTCAAGCGGCAGCTTATTATTATGCATGGAACCCGGTAACACCGGTTGTGCATTATGAGAGACGCAATTGATACTTTTGTAATGTGGGGAAATCAATTTTCCAAATTGTAGTTGGATATCTTTTGTATTGGACACATTGAGATGAAATTTGCCCAGAATGAAATGGCTTAAAATTTCCACCTTTTTAACTCGCAATATTCCTGTATATAATTGATGTTTGTTTTTCTCTGTAACTTGTATTATTAAGTTCATACATAAGGACGTAATATTCAATTGGTATTGACATTTAAATTAGAATATTCATATTATCACTATCATGAAGACATTCTCTTATTCAAGATAAGCAGTTACAAATGTTGATAATGTGAATGGAAATGGAAGGAAAAAAAGAAGACGACGAAGAAGAAGATAACGTTTAAGGGCATGCTCAAGTGACATGTCCACAAGGTGAATTTCACAGTAGCCTACTCGGGGCATACTGGGGCCATCAAAAGAGGAGTTACATCATTCTTTAGCCACTGCAGCTTGTTCTTCACTAAAGTAGTCGTGCCTGGTCACATAAACCAGGCAATTTTAAGAATATCATCAGACACACCACATTGATCCAGAATGGTACTAAAACATAAACGAGTAAACAAGCAATACTTCGGTTTCCACAGTCAACACCACTGATATGTAAAGAAATTTTAGTTAGTGCTTGCACACGACTAACTTACCGAATTTTTCGTGTAAGTTGGTAGATGCCAGTAGCAGCCATTGCAACATTCACACTAAAAAGGTTCCAATTTTTCTGCAGTTGATAATCCATAATACCCAAGTCATGGAAAGAAAATTGTAAGACATCTAACTTTGAATAACTAAACATCTGAACTGTTAATACAAGGAAACAAAATAGGGTATAAAGCAGTAGAGAGAAATCACTTCACTGCCACATCTATACATGCATGTTCGCTTAGGTGCTTCTGCATATACCTTTAAGTGAACGTATGGCCATAGATCTTTTTCATATTATTGTTTAGTGCTATCCATCCTCAAGACCAAACATGCCTTGAATGTTAAAACTTGTAATATAAAGAAAACATTGCAAACATGCATGCTTCGTACGATCATAAAACATAGCTGTCTCTTTATTTTCCCTGACAACTTATCCCTTACCTAGAAAGAGTAAAGTCATTAGCGCAGGGTGAAGACCACAGATTTAACAAGGACAAGGCCAGATGCCTAAAAAGACTTCATTGCTTCCCACAGATGTTCATCACGCAGAAAGATTCAATAGGAAGCAAGTGACCAGAAAGGCTAAATAATAGACTCACCCCGAGACAAATGGGCAGAAGGAGATCAGTTCAAGAATTTCTTTGAAATGTACATGACAAGACATACACCTCAATCTCATTGCCAGATATAATAGAAATTTCCTTCTCACCAAGATTTTGCTTCTTCCCAAGGAAATTTCAGAAAAAGAAAATAAATAAATATAGAGACGCAAATATTTCCAAAATCATAAAGCCACTAACATGTCAAGGGCCTGTCACTTTGTTCATTCTCCCCAGGCTATCCCACCAATGCAATGAGCTTAGATGCTATACCTTAACAGAAATTTTCTTATTCTAAGTTTGTGCTTTTTCCTAACATTGATGAGACATGCATGCTTTCCAGTTTCCATGACAGTTACCAACACGTCAAGGTCTGTACTTTTCTTCCTTCTCAGAATTTTTTACTTTCCCAAAAATCAACCTATCCATTAGGAAAATATATCTTCCATTTGAATAAACCTACTCGTGATATTGAATCCCCCACTCTTTAAATAGAGATGTATGGTGTCAATAAATATTAAATATTAGCTTCAGACACTCTGATCTGGCAATAAGAAGATCGCCCAGTAGGGTTCTTACAGCCTCTGGCCATTCCAAAGTAGGCTACAGAGCATGTGGCATATATTATAAGTTCAATTTGGATGGCTCTGTTTGTTAGGAAACTTGGCTCGAGGAACCTGGTGAAATGAATTAATTATTCTTCATTAGTTTCCTTCTTTGAGGTCGTCAAGAGGAGGAGGAGGATCCACATACTAAGAACGCAACAGAAAAAAAAAGGGTCATTGCTAAAGGAAAGGAAAAATGAACTAGCTACTGTTGGACCTTTTTTTTTTGTAATCTCAAATACAGATATCAACTGAGCTTTCTGAATCATATTTTGTATTTGATGGGCTAAGAGCGAAGGAAATGAAAGTGTACACGAAGTACAACTCTTAATTAAGGCAAAGAAGAGGAAAGACACCATATTGTATGGATCTCATCTCAGCTTCCTCAAGAAAATGTTATACAATCAAAAACATCTTTCGCATTCTGCTTCAGTCGACTATATTAAAAAGTAGTATTCCGTTAGGACATGTGGAGACTTTATCTGATCTGAACAAGATAATGCACAGAGACATGAAAGATATCACACGAGATGCAACTAAAAGCTACAAGCCAGAGAAAAGGTTACACGTGATAATAGAGAGGGAGACATAAGCTATCCATTTAAATTATGTAACTTGGTAACCTGGAAAATTTGCTAAAGGTAAGTAACTTAATATGATCTCCACAACATTATAATCTCATCTCAGTAGCAAAATTCAGATTATTATTTACTGCATTGCAGTTTTTCATTCCAAGTTTAGGGTTGTCTCGATTAGAAATTCTAATCAATAAACAAAAAGTAATGGATAAGTATCAAATAAAGGGGGCTCAATATGCTAATTGGAAAGAATGTAATATTCAGGTTTTTGGGAATAAATTGCAGCATTGTCTAATTATCCAATGAAAAGACTGTGCGTTGAAGAAGAGAAAGGCCTAGCAATGAACTTTTTTCCCTGAAGAATATGTAAAATAATGTGATGAGAATCTAGCAAACATAGGGTCATCACATAACATATTTACATAAAACTTGTACGGCCAAGACTCGTGTACTTTATCAACAGTTGAACTTACAGGAGTAATCACAGTGCTGTAGCGTGACCAGATAACTCCAGTGGCAGTAACAGCTGCAGATGCATGACCATATCAAGTAAAAAAAATTAGATTCTATGATCAACATAACTAAAGAGGAAACAATAAATAGTTGGGCCAAAAATAATTTTTGCAAAAGACTTATTTAACATACAGACATATAAAAATACAGCCAAAACACAAACAATTATCAATCCTATTTTCCGTGCACAGGAGACAGACCCAAATGGGTACAAAGAGTACAAAAAATCATCACATGGAGATACCTATCTGTTGTGGATACGAAACTTTCTCAGGTGGTTTAGTGGAGTCGGCAATATTGGCTATGCTAATGCCCCACTTGAATGTTGGCGCCCAGAAATGAACTATTACATAACAATTAACCCAAGAGTGAGACGTAAACAAATAAATGTCCAACATCAATCCGACCATAAATAACTTCAAAATGAATCCATATGAGAAAAGAAACAAAAGAACGGATTCAATTTCGGCTATATGATATCGAATTAAACGTTGTAAATTGAAGAAAAAATTAAGAAGACGCAATATTAACTTGTAAATTATAACAGCTTAAGAATTTTACAGCTAGCTCATTCTGATTGCATATTATCTAGCTTGCCGAAGTCTAAATTATTAGGAATGTCATTAGAAAGTTCCATATACTTTTGCAATTTTCACTGGATAATATTTACTCTAAATGATAACAATAAGAAGAATTTTTAGTTCCTAATATTTTTGTCGAACAAAAGATGAAAAGATCAGTCAACCAATAGAAGCCAAGTAAGATCAGTAAAGAAAAATGATTTCCTGATATCTCACTCTATTTCTTTTCCTTGTTTTATTCTCTTCAAAAATTTATCCAATTGAATAATTAGGACATTATTATTCACCATTACATACTTGACAATTCATCCTAATTGTTTCATTCTTCTCTTTCTAACGTCCTACCAATTATAGAGATAAGTTGATAAGGTCGAGGTGGATTTTAAAATTTTAGACTAAATTGCTAAAATCCCTTAAAAACTCAACAGCACCACCAATTTCCCAAACATTTAAGGAATTTCTGAGCAAAAGAAAAACTAAAACTAAAACAAAATCAAAATCAAAAAACAAAAAATCAATCTTTTTTATGCCAATTTAGAATGGGGGAAAAATCCACGAACAAATAGAAAAAGTCATATCCGCTGAAAATTAAGATAAAGGAAAACTAAAAATTTCAAGATTAACCAAATTCGATTATAGAGTTTACGAATAAATTATTGAATTGGATCTAAATCTAAGAAAATTATAAGTGGCATTGTAAGATCATCTAATCATCAAACGAGAATTTCATATCAACTATCATCACATATATGTATTAAATGGTAGAGAAAGAACTGACTAGTTTTAGGGCCAGCAGGGTGATTCCAAAGAGCTTGAAATTTCGAGGTCGCCATTATATCTCTCTCCACCCACCCACACACTAGCGCTCTCTCTCTCTCTCTCTCTCTCGAGATGCAAATGAGTTGCGTCAAAAGACTACTGCTTTAATAACTCCATTTATTTACTCTCTCCGTCCATAAACTGGTTGAGCTTTCCTTATTTTCCCGTTTCTACTTTATTTATTGAGAATATTTTATTTTGTTCGTTTTCTAATATATTTTTATTTAATTTTGTTTAGTTATAACAAATTTGTTATTAGTTATTATTGATAATTAAATAAGGATAAATTTAAAATAAAAAAAAGGTTTTGGTAAAAATTGTTTTTTCAATTACCGTAAATAAGATTTTTTAATCAAAAACAATATTAGGATACGTCGCTAAATTGCAGATTTCATACCTCACCTTTTCAGAGAGTATCAATCTCGTCCCCGTTCTTTTTTTTGTGTGGTTTGTCCTCAACCTTAATTATCACATTTCGTTCAGACGGTTTCTATCCAAATAAGCCACTAAAAATGGTCTCTGGACTTGTAATCGACTTCTAAAAAGGTTAAAATAGCTCACTCACAAAACTCTATTTTTTTTTCTAGACTCAATATTTTGCTCATAAATTCAAAAAAAATTCCTGCTTGTTAACTACACATTCTTAAAAAAAAAAATCAACGTTTCAAAATTTATTTTCTCCTACAAAGCTCTTTTTAATGTTTGTCAAACGGGAGCTAATAGCAATTTGAAAATATTAATAGTGTGTTTGAGCCAGATTTTTTTGAAAGAATGTATTTTGAAATAGTAGATTGATGGAGAATGTGTAGTTAAAATAAAATGAAAAATTATTGATGTGATGGAAAATTGTCACGCGTTTTATGTAACGTGATTTATACCGCAAGTGTACGGTGTCAAGTTTTTAATATAATAATGGAGTTAGAATGTCGAATCCACAAGAATTGTAATTTAATTTTGTACTGAGTACTATAATTATGTAGTATTTATTTTATCTAGACGAATGAGTTATGAATCAATATTGTTAACTAATCTAATGTTAATTTTAGTAAGGAATTCAATGAATACAAATTATATGAATTTAATCAAAATGGAAAAGTTTATGAAATGATTTCATCTAACTATCAAATATGCTTCTCAAAAACTTAGTTATCTCTAATCAAATTTTCATGTTTATAAGCAAGAACACTAACGTAATTTTTACTCTCTCTCGAGTGTCAAGTAAAAACTATTTATATATTTCAATTCCAATATCTCTATTTCGAATTAAAATATAAAATTTATCAAATTCGTGGTTCTTATATGAAACATGTTTCAAATGAATTATACTTTCTTTCGAAACCTATAATTATCTATGTTGTGTTATTCTTATGATCATGCCTAATTTTCCCTCTCTCAAGTGCCGGAATTGATTAGCATCAAATCATTCGATTAGTGGTCAATTAATTTAAAGCATTAAAATCATCTCAAATAAACACATGCGGAAAATCTAATAGAAATAACTAAAATTAATCAATTCATATTCTCAAGTTTTTGGCTACAATCAAACCCTAGATAATGAATTTAACTCATGATGTAATATATGAAAATACCAAAATTCATATAAAAAGACATAGGGAAGAAAATAGAAAAAATTGGATGTAGATCTTCAATTTCTTCTCTTGTTATTGAATCTTTTGATGTTTTTCTCCTTGCCTTCTTGAAGAATTGTGTTGAATTTCCCTTTGCCTCTTGAACCGTTCTCCCCACTAGAATTAGGTCTTCAATGTTGTATTTATAGTATTTTGAAGTTTTAGACGAATTAGAGTTGAATTGTGCCAAGAAAAGAATTCAAAAATATTAAAAACCCGTTTTCTCACTCCAGCGGCATCTCGACGCCCATGATGCTGCTGATTTTCAACGACATATGCGCTGCGGCACCCATGATGGGCGCTGCGACGCCCGTTTCGGGTGAAAATTCAACAGTGCGTGGCTTTCGGTACTTCTATCATAATTTTTTTTTCGATGTCCGATTGATGTGATTCAAGATTTTTTGGAAAGATGACTCAAAGAGATACAACTTTGCTTCAGATATCGTTTTCCAATTCAAACATTTGCTATGTCAAAAATGAGTCTCAATATGAGAATACAAATTTGAAGCATAACTTTTTCGGTTAGAAATTGATGTGTGATCATACTTTGATTATATTTGATCACTTTGACTTATTTCTTCATCCAATTGACTTCAATCACTCTCGAATCTTCATTTTGAGGTCCAACACAACTTTTGAGTATTTGCACTTTAGTCCCCAAATTTTGAATATCTTACAATTTAGCCATTTTCTCCAATTTTGCCATCTCTTACTATTTTCCTTCAATTTCATCAACATATATCACAACATTAAAACACACATTATAACGTTCAAAACTCGTAGAAATAAGTTAAATATCAACTTTAGATGATATTTAAAATATGGGTGAAATATTATTTTATTGAAAAATGTGTGGTTGAAAATAAGTAGAAAAATGAAAATTTTAATGTATGTTAAACAGGGGCTAAGTTATTTATTAACATCATTCGAAAATATTAAAATACAAATAAAAAGAAAAATCTTTCTGCCTCACCAGCTTCAACACCACCATCACCAGCAAGGAGCCAAGGACGGAAGGAGGGGGGATAGCTCTTCGCTTTAGCCCAGGGCTTTCTCTAGTCCATTTAACTTTTCATATGTATTGTATTAGTCTGGTACAAAAAAAAATTAATAATAGATAAATAATTTGTCCCCCTAAGTTCGCCCCTATTCACCAAAATGTATATACACATACAAATATAATTCGTACATTCATATATGCTAGGCTTATTCTTGTGGTACATAATAGTGCGCGCAGGCACCACCTCCCTATTATGTGCCCATTTATGTTGATGATTATGTACTACAAGAATAACCCTATATGCTATTCTTTCGCTAACGTCACCACCAGTACCTCTAACCGTTGTACATAATAAATATATATGATACATAGCTTCATATTTCTATACACATCCACATATATAATACACATACAATCAATCTTAGATCGATAATCTCTTTAACAAAAAGTAAATTTCTAAATCAAACAAAAGAAAGAAAATATTAATATGAATTTGATTTATCTTCAAAAAAGACACAGAATTCAGTACAGCAATCCATTATTCATGTTAACTTGTTATAATCAATGATTTCTTTTGTAGCGTTAGGTCGGCACCGCGTAGCCACCGAGCAGTCTCTAATGAACGGATTTACCACTTGTTTTGGTCGATTGGGGGGACTGGGACTCCATTTGGGAAACATTATAAACCATTTAACTCTTTTCTGAACACTAAAATTATCGGTAATAAGTCTCGCATACGCTGCCTCAAGCATCAGCAAAGACAGCAGGGCTCCAATGAAAATGCTGAGAATAATCTTGGAGTTCGCCATTATTTTTATGGCTTTTGTTATTTTTGTGGGATTCCTATTTGGCCGAGGTTGGAATTTGATGACGTATTTAATGTGATCAAAACAATTTAATGCATCATCTCAAAAGGTTTATCAGTTCTCTAATAATATGTAGCTGAATTATATGATAAATTGGAGAATGAAACGATGAGATTCAATGTGACCTAGTTTCACGGGTTGCCTTTCTTCTTAGCAAAGAAAGGGACACCGTGCGGCAGTAATCTGCTCCGCTAGACTACCTTCCGCCTTTTCTCGAGACGAAAGAGATTTTGATTGCAAATATTAGAAAGCTTGAAACACAATTGAAATGAAATTGATCATTGATTACTGAAAGCGATAAATTACAATTGGAAAGCAGGAAATTACAAATGGCTAGTGCAGGGGGCGAACACTGGAAAGTTTGAAAGTTTTGTTTTGAAATACTATTACCCCCTATAATAGATAAAACAAAAAAATCTAAGTGCCATCAGTAGACGTCTTCTTGCCGAAGAATCATACTAAAATTTATCTATTTTCTATCTATTTTAGAAATGGAAATTACAACTCGAAATGGACTAATATTTACAATGTGCGGCCGAAGTTGGGGCAAACTGCGGCTGCGATAGGGTCACGGGGCTTAATGAAGCTGCGGTCCGTGACATTCTCCCCCATTTGTTTTGGCGACGTCCTCGGAGCCATCGATAAATGATATACTTCAATAAACTGTTTGAAGGCTTCAAGGTCTTTCGCTTGCCCGATTATTCACTCGCTGTTGCATCCGCTCCATTTGACCAAGTACTCCTGAAGATATTTCTTTGATACTTGAGTA
>CAIGRB010131087.1:30009-43537 GCA_903798255.1 Fraxinus quadrangulata
GTGTTGGAGTAATTGGGCCAATTATTTAATTGATTTGATTTTATTATGGATTGTTAGTTTGTGTAGGCTGAAAATTTTGATTTGGGCCATGGGTTTTATTGGCTATTCGGTGTTTTGTTTTGGGCCGCGAGTTGTTGGTGGCTTTTGTCCGGAGTTGGGTATTTTCTCCTCTTAAGTTTGTTTGAAGTTTTTCTTTAAGCTTTTAGTTATGGTAGGTAATCTGGAATTTGATTTAGTATATACCCAGTACATGGGATTGACATTTTGATTTGGTATATGTCCGGTTCACGGGATTAAGAATTTGGTTTGGTACATGTCTAGTTTATCTGAAATTTGGTTTGGTACATGTCCAGTTCATCTGAAATTTGATTTGGTGTTGGTTCGGTGTATCCGAAATTTGAAATTTGCATCCAGTTAATTTGAAATTTGCATCGGTTTGGTTAGATTGGTTGATGATGACTTTTCATTATCATCGACTTTGAGTTCTTTGTTCGACTTGGTTGACATGCTAGCATTTTTGAAGATTTGATTTCTGTAGACTGGCACTATTTCCCTACATTTTGTCTCTTCATCGTTGCAACTTACTAACTTCTTCACGAAGTCACATCCGATTCATCATTTTCGTTTCTTGTTTGACAAATTCTCGTTGCTTCTTGTTGTAGTATCGTGAGTTTGAGCGGGATGTTAACGTAATAAATATATTAGGTTAAACACCCATTTTCTCGCCCAGTGACGTCTCGACGCCCATGCTGCTGCTGATTTTCAGCGACATATGCGCTACGGCACCCATGATGGGCGTTGCGACGTCCGTTTCGGGTGAGAATTCAGCAGTGCACGACTTTCGGTATTTCTATCATAACTTTTTTTCGATGTCCGATTGATATGATTCAAGATTCTTTGGAAAGATGACTCAAAGGGCTACAACTTTGGTTCAGATATCGTTTTCCAATTCAAACGTTTGCTATGTCAAAAATGAGTCTCAATACGAGAATACAAATTTGGAGCATAACTTTTTCGGTTGGAAATTAATATGTGATCATACTTTGATTATATTTGATCACTTCGACTTATTTCTTCATCCAATTGACTTCAAGCACTCTCGAATCTTCATTTTGAGGTCCAACACAACTTTTGAGTATTTACACTTTAGTCCCCGAACTTTGGATCTCTTACAATTTAGTCATTTTCTCCAATTTTGCCATCTCTTACTTTTTTCCTTCAATTTCATCAACATATATCACAACATCAAAACACACATTAAAACGTTCTAAAACTCGTAGAAATAAGCTAAATGTCAACTTTAGATGATATTTAAAATATGGGTGAAATATTATTTTATTAAAAAATGTGTGGTTGAAAATGAGTAGAATAATGAAAATTTTAATATATGTCAAACAGGGGCTAAGTTATTTATTAACGGTCATTCGAAAATATTAAAGTACAAATAAAAAGAAAAACCTTTCTGCCTCACCCGCTTCAACACCACCATCACCAGCAAGGAGCCAAGGACGGGGGATAGCTCTTCGCTTTAGCCCAGGGCTTTCTCTAGTCCATTTAACTTTTCATATGTATTGTATTAGTCTAGTACAAAAAAAATTAATAATAGACAAATAATTTGTCCCCCTAACTTCGCCCCTATTCACCAAAAATGTATATACACATACAAATATAATTCGCACATTCATATATGCTAGGCTTATTCTTGTGGTACATAATAGTGCGTGCAGACGCCACCTCCCTATTATGTGCCATTTTATGTTGATGATTATGTACCACAAGAATAACCCTATATGCTATTCTTCCGTCAACGTCACCACCAGTACCTCTAGCCGTTGTATATAATAAATATATGATACATAGCTTCATATTTCTATACATATCCACGTATATAATACACAAACAATCAATCTTAGATTGATAATCTCTTTAACAAAAAGTAAATTTCTAAATCAAACAAAAGAAAGAAAATATTAATATGAATTTGATTTATCTTCAACAAGACACAGAATTCAGTACAGCAATCCATTATTCTTGTTAACTTGTTATAATCAATTATTTCTTTTGTAGCGTTAGGTCGGCACCGCGTAGCCACCGAGCAGTCTAATGAACGGATTTACCACTTGTTTTGGTCGATTGGGGGGTCTGGGACTCCATTTAGGAAACATTATAAACCGTTTAGCTCTTTCTGAACACTAAAATTATCGGTAATAAGTCTAGCAGACGCTGCCTCAAGCATCAGCAAAGACAGCAGGGCTCCAATGAAAATGCTGAGAATAACGCCATTATTTTTATGGCTTTTGTTATTTTTGTGGGATTCCTATTTGGCCGAGGTTGGAATTTGATGACGTATTTAATGTGATCAAAACAATTTAATGCATCATCTCAAAAGGTTTATCAGTTCTCTAATAATATGTAGCTGGATTATATGATAAATTGGAGAATGAAACGATGAGATTCAATGTGACCTAGACGGGTGATTTGCGCTAATAGGACTAAATGACATATAACCTAGAAGTTGGAGCCAGTTCCTATTATAAAATTAATATTTATAAAGTGTCAAAATTTATAAAATTATAAAATCAAGTCGAAAGTGAATTAATTTTATTAACTATGGTTAAAGTGGTGCTTTAATATAAATAATTGAAAAAATAAAAAGTACATGCAAACACAAATGTTATTAATAGTTATTGCACTAGAGTTTAGCACTTAAAGTTCTTAACCTTTGTTCATTATTCTTATTTAATATATCTCGTTCTTGATGACGCTTGGTGTCAAAATATTTTGTTTGTTTTCTTCAAAATGCGGGGAAAATATTATTTCACTTTTGCATTTAATTTTTAAAATCATATGGTGAAAAAAATAAGTCATTTTACGTCCCAACAGATTTCTTGGACAAAACTGTTATCAAAGGCCATATGTACTAACTAATGAAAAGTTGATGATAAGAATGTATCCAAAAAAAGTTCAGGACAACTGTTATAAGCAAATTAAAAAAAAAAAAACAAAAATAAAAGGCTACATTTTGATATTATCAAAATCTCTCAAAATCTGTTATAGATTCTTCAACATCTACACAGTAAAGACTTGTACAACGTTGTATTCAAAAATCAAAATGACAATCCCTTATAATGGTATTTATTTCTAACCCTAGAATCCCATGAATTCATAGAATACAGGAAACTCAGTTCTTGGTGAAAGATATAGTACTGAAAATTATTGGAAAGAATATGATAAACCCCAATAATTAACAGCTTATCCATGTCACAATACCATGAAGATTAGACCAACACTGCAAAGTATTACAAATCGAAAAAGAAATCAAAGTCTTGTTCAGCACATGGATTATTCCGGTCTAACGCTGCATAACCAACATGCCCTAAATGTCACAAGGGTTGTTGAACGGAATCTTGTTGCCTTCTTCTGACTTATAGGTGAATGTTTTATTTGGAGCTGTGATAGAAGTCGAGTACACAAGTATGGTTTTTATGTATATATTGTCACGGAAGGTTTAATAGATTCGAAGATATTACAGTCTCGAAGGCATTCCTCCAGCAACTACCAAAATTTCCCCGGTAACGTAAGAAGCATCATCAGAAGCCAAATAGGCAGCTGCTGCAGCCATGTCTTGCGTGGTTCCAAGCCTATTGAGCAGTGTTTTCTCCTCAAGACCCTTCTTCTGCAAACATGATCAAAATGTCATGTATGTGCATGAAAAAGTGTCACTTGATCTAGAGGTGTAAACTAGGTTATGCCTGGCCTTACCATGCTTCCATGTACAGGGAGGCCCGATTCACACCTCTAATCAGATAAGAGTTAAGACAGTAACTGATACTACTGAGATCTTACCATGCTTTCATCTGTTGTGAGGAATGCGGCAAAGTGTGTTGGAACAAAACCAGGTGCAACGCAATTTACACGAGTATTTGGGGCCATCTCGGCTGCAAGTGCCTAAAAAAAGCAAAGTCAAATAAGATACAAAGTTGCTTAAAAAGGAGATTGACAAAAAGATAGGTACCTTGGTAAGCCCAAGCAGGGCTGTTTTGGTCACCCCGTACATAGCCAAGGCTGCAGGTGGATGGTAAGCAGCTATGGAGGAAATGAGAACAACTGATGAACCCTTCTTCAAGTGAGGGCCTGCCTCCTATCACACAGCAGAAATGCACAATCAACAACATAAAGCTACAAATCTAACATTAAGAACATCTTTGGTATGTAAGACTGGACTTGATGATATAATAAACAAGATTTTAGCTTCTCTTTCTTCCTCAAAAGAGTCCAATGCTATCTGGTCCTCCATGCAAAAGAATACCATAAATTCAAAATGAGGTTGAAAGAAAAAGATTGTGTTTACCGAGAACCGCGGATGCATACGACCTGTTACGTACTAGGAAATTAATCATGTAGTGAGACTTACTTGTAAAATTAGTATAGAGGCTTTCACATTGATCTCCCATAATTTATCAAGGACTGGTTCTTTTGTTTCCAAAATGGTATCCACAGCCGGGTTGGCAGCAGCATTTGACACGATCACGTCAATTTTCCCATATTTCTGCAATGGAGTGAAACGAGATGATTATGAAGGTGCAATAAAAATACGAGTAAGGTTCACAATTATGATAACTCATGTTTCAGCCTAATTACGTCATCCAAATTACCAAGTCCAAGTCTGTAATTGCACAAACCAGACATCAACGAGGAATACAAGTTTTGGCAGATTAAACCATGTCCCCATGGAATAAAATACAGTTGCCTTATAAGAGTTTGGTATAATGGGAGGACCTGGAGTAAGAAACACAAGCAGAACCCAAATGGATGAATTATTGTCAAAATTACACAACAATTAGGGTACATTAGAACAAGATCAAACTCGGAGAGAGTCCACAAAACAAAGTTTGAGGTCTTGATGCCACGAATTACCTTACTGAACTGCAAAAAACCATTTTACTTGTACATTTTGTTGAAGATATAATTATAAGTAAAAAAAATTTGTGTCCTCTCTAATGACCCAACCTTTTACATGAGACGTGCAGTATCATAGTAGGCAAAGGTCATGAGTCCATTACAACAAATATAATCTTAGGAACATTAAACGACGACCCTGACAACAAAATGAAGACAAAGAAACCAATTAATCATCCTGTGCACTTAAGACTGCGGGGATGCAGCACTAAAAAGTACTATAATGAACAAGATTTAAGTTAATTTTTTAACCCAGTCAGTACTAACCAATACATCATACTGAAGATGCCAGAAAAAGAAAGGAAAAATGAAAGGTTTTTTACAAACAGAAACCAGCTTTGGTGAGGACTAATAAGCCCAGATTGCTTATTCTTACAAACGAATAATTATTTCCATATTTCAGCTAAAATGAGATAGAAATGAATAAAGATTTTAGAACTTTTTAATACCTGAAGAGTCTGTTCTATCAAATTCTTTCTTTGCTGAGCATTTGACACATGGCATACTACTCCGAACGCTTTTATTCCTCGAGCCTTAAGTTTTTCTACTGCTGCATCTACATTTTTCTGCAAACTCCCTCACAACACATGAATACAACATTCATATATAAAAAAAAATAATCGAATTGAAGCAAAATTCAAGAAATCCAGGTTAATTAATCTCTGATATCTTCACAAATACATACAAGCATCAAGATCTATGAAAGACCCATTAAATAAGAATTGATGTTGGATAAGAAACCCTAGACCTAGACGATAAATTATCCAAAATTAAGCAAATCGGAAATTGGAGCATACTTGTCTGCGGGAGGAGATAACAACAGTGGCACCTTCCAAGCCGAGCCGTTCCGCGATGCCGAAGCCGATGCCCTGAGTCGAAGCCGTGACTATAGCCACCTTCCCTTCAAATCGCTTCCCAATCTTCTCCATTTGCATTCTTTCTTCTCTTTACAATTAGTTTCAGATAATAAAAATTCGAACTTTATAATCTGCCGGAGGGGAAAACAGTATTTATTAGTTTCTGGCAATAAATAGAGTATTATTCTGAGGAAATCATGATACTTAAATTTCAACCCTTCGATTCAATTTTTTCTTGAAATTCACACCAGTCGACCATAGTAATTATCGACAGATATGATGGCCCCTCATTCACCGAATTGACGTCCCTTTTGGTTTAAATTTTGTTAAAAATTAATAAAATATATGATTAAAATTTTAATAAAATTTGTGATCAAATTTTTTTTACTTTTACTTTGATTTTTATCAATTTTATTTAACTAAACCAACGTAGGCCTTTTTGTTTGTTTCAACCTGCTCTTTGACAATATGAAAGGACATTGAATAGTATTTATAAGCTAATATAATGATTGTAAGTATTAAAATAGCCAGGGCTTCGCTGTTATTATTTGTCATTTTGGACCAATTGGGTCCATAGATGGACATACATGTGGTCGTGTGGGGGAAAATTGACCCCATGGAACTTCACATATAATTTTTTTTTTCTTGATAGTTCACACGAAGTTGATGATTTTCTACTTCATTTGAACCATGGCTAAATGGGATAATAGAGGAGGTGAAGCTGAAGTAGAAGGGGGGTTCATTGGTTAGGGAATTTTGTGGGTTTTGAGGATACGTCTGCACTCATTTTGAAATCTTGATAAAGAATAAACTAAACAATGTTACAATTACATAGAATTTTATTTATTTATATTTTTGAAAATTTAGACGGAGAGTTGATGATTTTTTACGTCAATTCAACCATGGCTAAATATTATGATAGAGAAAAGAGAGATGAAATAGAAGTCAATGGGTTGATCAGATAGGAGGTTTTGTGGGTTTTGAAGATCTCTCAGAACTCATTTTGAAATCTTGATAAAGAATAAACTAAACAATGATGCTTTAAACAATGTAACAATTTCATAGAATTTTTAGTCTTTTAATTTATTTTTTGGAAGTTAGACAAAGAGTTCATTACTTCAGGCTTCAATTCAACCATGGCTAAACAAGATGAAGATGACCTTGAAGGGGTTGACTTGTTAGGGAATTTTGTGGATCTCTTTGAAATTTTGAAATCTTGATAAACAATCAACTAAACAATGTTATAATGCAGAAATTTCCAAGATTTTTTTTCTTTTAAAACTTCAGAATACAGGAAGGGATTAAGCAATGTGAGGAGTGGGGTGGGAAAGAAGGGTGAGAATTGAGGTATGGAGATTGCTGGTTATTCAAGAATTAAAGCAAATGAGAGCTTTGGCAGGTCAAGAGCTCACGTTATTCAATATGAGAACTTTTGTCACTCAAAATATTTTGTATCTTATTTTTAATCTTACAATGGAAAATGTTTGGCTCCGTCACTGCTTGGGTCAACCTTGGTCGATCATCCCTTCAAAGCGCAATTGAGGTCACCAGCATAAGCTTGCCTTTTTTCTGTCAATTGCCTTCTTTTATAATTCAAATTAGTGCATAAATCATTGTTCTCCAATAATTATTTATTGATTGAGAATCTCTTTGACATTTCATGATGAAAGAGATTCACCATTCTCCAATTATTTATTTATTGATTGAGAGTTTCTTCGACATTCAATGATGAAATGGATACACTAAATAAACTCGTTATGGAATATGTAAAAATACAAATTAAGATGCAACAACATAATCATATTTTCAATTAAATAACGACGAAAATATGAACGATTTCATAACCGAATCATCAATAATTAAATTTTATAATATGAGTCTTTCCAATTTTGAGTTCATAGTTTAGCCACGTAACAATAAACTCACCATATATTTCAAGAGTTGTGCTACACGTACATGAAAAACATTGCTAGAATTTTTACAGATACACCTAGCAGTTTTTTATTGGACAAAGGCAAAAAAAAAAAAAAGTGACCAAACAGGTGCTACGTAAAAAACCCCGTACGAAAAATCCCCTTCAATTGTGATCATCTAGAAATAATCCATTCAAACAATTCATTAAAGCAACAACAAAACAACACTGTCAGCAGTCTGTATAGTGCTATTCCTAGTACTTTGACTTTTTTTTATTAAAATTTAGAAAGCAACGAGATACATATGTCAAATAACATAAGCTCGCGTACATTTTGCATACAATCTATATAATTAAATTAAACGACCAAAAGTTGGTAACTCTGTTTGATGATGATGATGATCATAATAATAATAATAATAATAGTAATACAATACCAAATTATTTCAAATAACCTCATTCAGAGAGGATTGAACCTCATTAAAGATTGGAAGACGGAGTAAAATCACGAGATACCGATTGTCTTGTTCAATATCCAGAGTGTAAGAGAAAGCTGAATTGCAAAAATTGTATGGAGCCACGTCCTATCCAGCATAAAACCGTACACAGTAATTCCAGCTCTGTTGTGTTCAAAATATGTCACTGCACAAATTTGCAACCATAATTAGCCACATGAGGGTGCGTATTTGAAGATCTCTGACCATTTAAACTTTCTAGATTGCTGATACTTACCCAGCGCTTGTCTCCTCTGGTAGGATACAGTATTTGCATAAGCTGGCACCACGTTCGTGTTATCCAATTCATCATCTCCATCTCCTTCTTCATTATCTGTATCCGAATCGGCAGTATCACAATATGTCGCCCGGGCTGAAGCAATCTGGGCTGTAGGAGTTTCCTCGTCCAAACCATCGAAGGTCTCTATAGTGGCAGAAGCATGCCACTTTGCTGCAAGAGATGTAACAGCCTGCGCTTTGTGTGTGATCTTAGCCGCGCTACGCAAGCATATAAAAAGCCCTGTTACTAGGGTGATGGAGCATAACTGCATCAAAAGGATACGAGATTAGTTAGTCAAGCAATGTATACAGCAGGGGTGGAAATATTTTATATGGACTAGCATAATCACAGTTAGGTTAATAAAAAGATACGACGTTAGTCGAGCAATGATAACTGCAACAAAATGATACTATATCAGTTAGTCAAGCAATGTATATAGGGCAAAATCATAGTTAGGTTACTCAATACTTAGAATTAAAGCATGTTTTGGAGACAGTAGTACTGAACATGCTTGGTATTACGTATTACAGTATTAGATCATCATTTGATGGACAAGTATTTTGACTAACTTGCTCGAGGGCCAGAGACTCCTTTTACGATGTTTTCACACATCAAAAAACCTCACTAACACGGTTATTAAGGATAAACAAATTAAAATTCAGTTCCTAGCGACTGATAACACTTGTACTTTTGAACAAGGCTCAAAGCGAAATAATAAGCATCCCGGTGCATCGAGGGGCTAGTACGGTGTGGGAAGTGAGTGGGAATGACAGGTGAGTTCTTCACTGCCTTCAGCCTTACTTATCCTTTGATTCAAGCGAAAATGGAGTCACAATTGTCATCATCAAAAATTAACACATAAAACTAGTTTTTACATACATGAACATGCCTCGAATCTATATAATGGTGATTGTAGTACAAATATGAGCCTGAACATAATAAAAGATATTGAAAAATTCGATTCTGCATTTATTCAGCAGCTACTTATTAATCAACAGGAATAAAGCTCGTGCTACATAAAGGAATGGATATTGATTACCGCAAGTTCTCCGGCTGTGAAAACGTCAACTGGGGAGCTAGGTTCAGTCGTGATGAGCAAGGAAGCGAACTGACTCACCGTCACAAGAATCAGAGTCGACAAAATGAATACTCTAAAACGATGGCTTATAACACGAAGGTTTTTTCTGATCCTGAGATGTTCTAACAAGATAGTAGCAACATCAGATTCTTTATTGAAAACCTGAGCAAACTCCTCCAGTCTGAGTATTTGCAGATAACAGGTGAGCCGGAAAATGACACACACCAGAAAGCAAATGGATGTACGATATAGCCACGAACTCATCAACAATATGCAAATTATGATTTTGCTAATGTAGATATTGTACAAATATGGAATTTGGGTTCCACCTGAGGCAAACCACCATATTTTATACACGCTATCTGCAAGAAAACAGGGGAGAACAAAAGCTGATAGAAGCTTCATTGATCTCTGCATAAATCAAACATTAAAATGTTATGTCGTGAAACAAAATGCTTCTGCAGTTGGGGATAAAATAAGAAATATAAAGAGAAATCAGATGATCTTGCATGAATGCTGAGCGCACTTAGATTGAAGCAAGTTTAGTATGCTAACTTGGAACGAAATCTAAAGATCCCTATAACATTTAGTTGATTGAATAATTAGTAACCCTCTAATGTCTTTGCTATATGAATCATTAGTTCATATCAAACTCAACAAGTTCTAAATGAAATTAGGCATAAAAATGCAAATTAAGTCAACTATACTGAAGAAAATCTCTGTAAATTATATAATTACACTCTCCCTGCAGGCTATAAAATCTAAAGTAAAGGAAAACACAAAAAGGTCACAGTAATATTCAATGTTCCCCTGTGTTAAGGAATTAGATAAGATTCATTACACACGGTATCTCAACTAGAAAACCTAGTCTTTTGGCCAGCTGCGCATTGCTGGTTCCTTATTCTTCACTCACTAACACAAAATATCTGTGATTCAAATCAAGACTATTTTTATTTAGAGGTGTATATTTCTTAAACATTTTCTGTGCCATACTTTCTCAAAATCGATTAAAAAAAAAAATCGCTGATACAAAATGATAACAAATAATAGAAATGAAAATCGGGAAAAAGGGGTGCAGAAGCTTACATTGAGTTGCTGAGTATATCCTTCTCGAACTTTATCACTCTCATTAGCCACTTTATCGAGAAACAGAAATTTTCGGAGCCCATATTTACGCCCAAAAGAAGAAAGACTAATGAAAGAAAGTGCAGTAAATAGTGAAAGAGATAATTGCACAATCGTATCATAAGGTCTCTGGTGCTTTGCATCACAATTTGAACAAGAGAAAATAAAGTGGGATACAAGCGGCACGCCGATATTAAGCAGAAAAAAGATAGACCATGAAAACCCAGCTTTCCATAGACTAGAATAATCAAGAAATACCCAATTGAGACCTGAACTGTAACTCTTCAATTCAATAGGGGATTCATGATTTGAATGTTCCGATGAAGAAAGCAGCATGTTCTTTGAAAAGAAAGCCTCCCTCTCATCTTCTTCCATGGGTCTGGGGATTATTCTGTGATGATGTTTCACGATCACAGTTTATAAAAGAGAATCCAACAGGAAGTTTACTCGGACTCGGGCATCATAAAAATTGTTGATTGCATGGATGCTTCGGGTTTCAAATACGAGTTGGGAATAGAATATATATATAAAAGATTATCACTTGGGTGGAAGAATTAGAGAAATGTTACTCTCACAGTCTCTCTCTCCCTCTCTCTCTCTCTCTCTCTCTCACTCTTCCTCAACAATAATAATATATAGAGGAAATTTTATCGATCAAAAAAATAAATATATATATATAGGAAAATTTCAGCTTTGGACCCAACTCTCTACCTTGTATCAATTTGGTCGCCAATATTCAAATCTGAACATTTATACCCTCGATCTCTCAATCAGTTGCAGACTTAAACCTTATAAAGTCATTTTTTTTTTGTTAAAATCATGATTTTGATCTTATTTTTATCTCTCCCTCCTCCTTAACTATATTGCCGTTAACACCTTGTTCCATAGGATTAAATGAATTGAAAGAGTTTGTGAAAACTTACATGGTGAATAGGTGATGAAGTTGTAGGGTGGAAAGATAAAGAGAACGCGTGTAATATTTAACAAACTAAAATAATTGTTTGTTCAGATTTAAAAGGTTGAGGACTAATTTGTAATGAGTATCAAAGGTCGATTACCAATGCTGTAACTGTTTCATTTATATTAATATATTTGGTAAGTACGTATTAAGTCAAGCTGATTAGCTTAATCTAATGATCGCTCAAATAATAGCAAAAAAAAAGGGGTGGTAATACAGGTGGCAGATTGATTTTAAATAAATTTTGATGTTGATGTTGATGTTGCCTTCATTTGTTTTTGTCTTAATTCCTACCTTTTTAAAGCCAAAAATTATAATCACTCGATTAATAGGATAAGAGTACTGTCTACTTATTCGATAACTATTTCGATAAAATAGTCATATATGCACATGTGATAGAATTGATCATGATACCTTGATATTTCAGATTCACTTTGTTTCTTTCTAACGAATTCGAATGTCAGAGGTCATGATCTGAATGATTCGAAATATCATAATTTAAATGATCAATCCTATCATGGGTATATATAGAACTATCATATTAACCGTTGTTTCGGCTCAATTTCTGTCAAAATATATTTTGCTCTCTTATTTTTAATTATACGTTCTTCAATAAAGTAATATTATACATAAATTCATAATTTTTTCTTATTTTCTAATCATATATTTTATAAAAAATTATTATTTTAAAAGACATTTTACTTTCGTAGAGTCCTTTTTTAATGGATCTCAGAGAAGGGCTAGAGTCTTACCCCAGTTATCCACTACTTGTGTTTGAAAAGCTTAAAGTACAACAAGAAACCATATACCTCTGTCCCAAGTGTCATGATATAGTAGGTTCCCTTCACCGGTGCGTGAAGTCACGAGTGAAAACGCATAAAGCTGGTCTCCAAATGTCATAATTTGAACGGTGGGAAATTAGGCGATAGCATTTGGACCATTCAGACGCGGCCAGGAGTCTACTTATCACGTAGAAACCATTACTTATCATAAACGAGAAGAAGTGCTTTGTGTCATTTTCTTCATATTCATATAGTATTGTTTTATTTTTAGGACACGTAATTGTTAATTTTTATATTCAAAATTACAATATATCAGTCACTTATTGTGAATGTAAAATAGGACATAGGGTTGATCATCGATGGAAGATAAATTATTTTTATTGTGATATGTAGAATGATGATTGCGACATAAGAACATGCGGATGAATTTATAAATCTATAGAAGTACGATTTATTTTTTCCATATTTTCAAGAATGTTGAAAGAGTGAATATACTGATTATCACACTGTTTTTCTAAAGAAGGAATATAATAATAGAAAAAATTAATTATCATTTAATAACCACTAGTTAAGGTCGCATTATTATCTTGTATTGATCCTTAATTTGGTACACATTAAAATTTTCATTTTCATTCTTCTACTCATTTTCAACCACACTTTCTTTAATAAAATAATATTTTCGATCACATCAATAATTTTTTCTTCTTTTTCAATCACACATTCTCCATTAATCTACTATTTCAAAATATATTCTTCCAAAATAATGTAGCTCAAACACACCTTGATTAATTATTATCAATTTTATATTGAAAATTTGAATTATGACATGAATTCTGAAAAATTTCTCAGATTTTAATACTACTAAAAATATAATTTTTAGAAGTACAGTTACGAATTTTCCATTTAGAATTTTTAAAGTGAAAATTCGTAACTGTACTTCTAAAAATTATATTTTTAGTAGTATTAAAATCTGAGAAATTTTTCAGAATTCATGTCATAATTCAAATTTTCAATATAAAATTGATAATAATTAATCAAGGTGTGTTTGAGCTACATTATTTTGGAAGAATATATTTTGAAATA
>CAIGRB010131087.1:45446-56284 GCA_903798255.1 Fraxinus quadrangulata
ATCTAGACAAACTCAGTCCAAGACTCTTCATTTTTTATTGGGCTACTCCAGGCCTCACAAAAGGCGACTGGCCCAGCACGACCTGGTCATTTGGACACCTTAAAATGTTACTTGAGTGCACGTAAGCTACATGAGACCATGGTACCATTACGATGACACTGTTGACAGACATTTATCATGTACGTGCATTTATCAGATAAAATTTACGAGCATATAGTTCTAACTTTTAGCTACTAGACAAATTCTATGAAACATTTTCATTGTTGTAGTCATGTCATGTCATGTCATTTACCAAAATACTAGTCAGGATATATACATATTAAAGTTAAGAAATTCAGGCATAGTTGCTTTTTCTGGATTATCTATCCCGTTTCAGACTTTCCATTTCCATTTTTTGGATGTCTTCGGAGGTATCAAAATGTGTGAGTTTTTCAGACTCAAATTATGGGCAAAGCCCGAACGGTGATGGACATTTCCATTTTCATTTTTTAGATCCCTTTGGATCATGCTTGTATTAGCAAAAAAGATTTTTTTTTTTTTNAAACAGCATGACTGACGGAACCCCAGCCCCTAATTCGAAATGGGCTATTGAATGCTGCAACGGCCCACGAATTTAACGGTGGCCACGACAAAATAGAGGGGGGCACACAGCCGATATTCATTTTATATAAATTTAAATAAAATATATGGATTTACAATCTAGGGTTTCAAGCTCAACTTACTTTCCAAAAACCCATTTTAACTACACTTTCCCTTCTCCCTCTCCCTCTCCCTCTCCTGATAAATTCTTCTCTTAGAGCATCTTTTTAAAAACCCAATTAGTGTTTTTCTCAATCTGAATTCTGGGTCTTCACAATTCAATCAACAAATGTCAAATTATTCGTAAAAGGTATTGAAGTTTCATACATGTAAGTAGCTTTTCTTCCTTTGTTATGTTTCCTGAATTTTAGGAAAGATCTATACTGAAAAGTTTGTCCAGTGTTGCTAAATTTGTATTCTGTTAGAATAAAGCTTGAATCTTGGTAGGGTCTGAGAATCATATGGGGAAATCTGGGGGTAAGAAAAAGAAGAGTGGTGCTAACCAGAACCAAATGGTGTCTGGGGGAGGTAATAACTCCTCCCCTATCGTTAATGGAGGTGTTGATTTGGACTCCTCAATTTTCTTGAAAAGAGCCCATGAGCTAAAAGAAGAGGGAAACAAAAGGTTTCAGGCTAAGGATTATTTGGGGGCTCTTCTGCAATATGAGAATGCTCTTAAACTTACTCCAAAAATGCACCCAGACCGAGCTGTGTTCCATAGTAACAGGGCCGCTTGTTTGATGCAAATGAAGCCCATAGATTATGATACTGTAATATTGGAGTGTACCATGGCACTTCAAGTACAACCTGGGTTTGTCCGGGCCCTTCTAAGAAGGGCTCGTGCATTCGTGGCTATAGGGAAGTATGAAATGGCCACACAAGACGTGCAAGCACTACTTGCCACCGATCCAAATAATAAAGACGCCTTAGAGATTTCAGGGCGATTGAAGATGGCACTTGGCCCTTGTCGAGAGGCCCAGCAGGACCTCCAGAGTCGCCCTTCACCAGCAGCTCTTGGGGCATCTGCTGTGGGGGCACCAATTGCTGGCCTTGGACCATGTTTGCCAGCCAGGCCTGTGTCTAAGAAGCAGGCATCTGCTGCAGTGGGATCTCCTGTACCTGCTACTAATAGTAAATCAGAAAAGCTTTATCCAATACTACCTACTGAGAATGGTTCTGAGACAAAGACCCAATATCCAAAAGTTGTCTTGAAGCCTTTAAATGGTTCTTCAAAACCCAATACAAATGCTAGTAAGGACAACCAAAAGGAACGTTCAACTTCATCATCATTGGTTCACATTCATGGGCAATCTGCTGGGGCTGTGACGCGATGGAGGCCACTGAAGCTTGTTTATGATCATGACATAAGGCTCGCTCAATTGCCAGTGAATTGTAGTTTTCGAGTGTTGAGGGATGTGGTTAGCAAACGTTTCCCAATGTCGAAATCAGTACTGATCAAATATAAGGATGATGATGGTGACTTAGTGACGATAACATGTACGGATGAACTTAGAATTGCTGAGTCCTGCGTTGACAACCTTATTCCAAAAGACCCTGATGCTGATCAAGGAGACTCAATTGGGATGTTGAGATTGCATATTGTTGAGGTGAGCCCGGAGCAAGAGCCTCCTGTGTTGGAAGAGGAAGAAGAGAAGCCTCTGGAGAGTGAAGGAACTAAAGGAGATGAGAGTGTTTCACAATCTTCAACAGGTGACTATGCTTTGGAAGCTGTGGATGCTGAGATTGATAAGACTGAAAAGATAATTCCAAAGGAGAAAACTGAAAAATCAGAGGACCCTGAGTGCAAGGAGGTGGAGATGGACGATTGGCTATTTGAGTTTGCGCAACTATTTCGTAGCCATGTCGGCATTGATCCTGATGCTCATGTAGATCTGCATGAGCTTGGTATGGAACTATGTTCTGAAGCCCTCGAGGAAACAGTTACAGGTGAAGCCGCCCAAAGCCTTTTCGACAAGGCTTCTCTGAAGTTCCAGGAGGTGGCTGCTCTGGCTTTTTTCAATTGGGGAAATGTTCATATGTGTGCAGCAAGGAAACGGATCCCCATTGATGAATCAGCTTCAAAGGAATTGATGGCTACGCAGCTTCAAACTGCACATGACTGGGTACAAGAAAAATATTCTCTTGCCAGAGAGAAATACGAAGAGGCACTCTTGATCAAACCAGATTTTTATGAAGGTTTGTTAGCACTGGGGCAGCAACAGTTTGAAATGGCAAAACTTCATTGGTCCTTTGTATTGGCCAAGAAAGAAGATCTGTCAAAATGGGATCCTGCCGGGACTATTGAACTTTTTGACAGTGCAGAGATTAAAATAAAAGCAGCTACTGAAATGTGGGAAAAGCTGGAAGAGCAGAGAGCAAAAGAACTGAAGGATCCTAATATGAGTAAGAAGGATGAACTGTTAAAGAGAAGGAAGAAGCAGGGCAGTGATGTTGAAGGTGATTCCTCAGCAATAAGCGGTCAAGGGGAAATTTCAGCCGAGGAAGCGGCAGAGCAAGCTGCTGTTATGAGATCTCAAATTCACCTATTTTGGGGGAACATGCTTTTCGAGCGATCTCAGGTCGAATGTAAATTGGGCTTGCCCGGTTGGAAGAGAAACCTGGAGACTGCAGTGGAGCGATTTAAACTTGCTGGGGCCTCCGAAGCTGACGTCTTGACAGTTCTGAAAAATCATTGTTCCAATGAGGAGTCTGCTGAAGGAAATGGAAAAATGATTGAGGAACTGAATAGGGAAGTGGCTGATAAAGGAGATGGTGAAAATGTAGTCTGTCAAGATTCCGGGAAGTAATATGATTTTGGGTGATACCTTAAATTGAATTTCTTGTGTTTCAATTGGAGAGGAAATGCCTTCTATATGCAGAATACTAGAGTTGAACACCCGTATTTTGGAGTGTTCAGCTCCGAAGCTTTTCAGTGTCTGGGTATGTCCCTGTATACTTTCAAGCTGATTCAAATTTTTGCATTGAACTTTTACCCAAATTTTATATGGCTTTAACTTGTTATAATTTGATTCATCAGTTATATGAACTTAAGGTCTTCCTTTTGATTTTTACAAGAGGAAAAGGAAATTTCTGCATTCTTTATTTATTGATATTTGTGCTAGACAACAATAAGGATTATTCTCTATGAATAATGTACATAGAGGTGTACATAATCAATAGGTGGCGGCCACCTATTGGGAGGAACGTCGGGGCCCACGGCGCTCCCCCCAATAGGGAGTCGCCACTGATTGATTATGCGATCCCTTATGGATCATGCTATGATCCTTTTCAAATATCTGATAACTAGAAAGATGCCTCGTTGATTCTGCAACTCTCTTGAAAAACCTTGTAAGATTCACCTATCTAAGATTGATGAATTTAGATACTCAAATGTTACATTGTTTTCACGGAGATTTCCTCATGTCCTTGCATGAATGATTTTCTGAATTATGATTTGATGTTTTAGGTTTTTTAAGCTCACTGCACAAGGAAGAGGATATTTGCTGCTTTCTTGAGTTGAATGCAATGAAAGTGTTATTCTCCAAATTATCATTATGCTTTGATGCTTTATATTCTCGCTTGATTCGCATGTCTAACACGATCACAACACGAGCAATTACAGCCTAACTACTAGTACCAAACGACGGAGCAGAATTATTCCTTAATTGACTAAGATTTGTTTTGTGGGCTCAGAACATCATTTGTTATACAGAATGACAAAATGGTGGCATGCATGCAGCTGTTCATGTCCCCACTTAGGTAAACCATATGATTATAGCTAATCAACCTTGTAATCAACTTTCTGGCTTAAAGTATTCTTACACTACCCAGATTCTCTTTTGCCGTATAAAATGTCCCACTGATTGTCCCAATGCAAAGAAATTCTTTCCACTCAATAGATTTCTTCAAACAAGTTAATAATTTCCATTCATAGTAGAAACACCGTAAAACAACACAAGCCATGCACACGCACACCCCACTAAAATTATCCAAGCACTACAGTCTCGCTAGCTTACATATGCATTACCACGTGAACTCGCGTAGAAATGAAGTACACGTAGGGTGTATAGTACTGTATTATATTATACGTATTAAGGGAAATATTATTCAGATAGTTGCAATAGGACCCAAGTTAACTGTGCTTTCGATCTTCTTCATGGCTTCAAATCTGGGTTCCTTGGCCTGAAATTTGAGGCCAGCATAAAGCTTCATGTAGTCTTCAAACACAAATTTTGGGTAAATATCTTTATTCTCCTCTTTCTCTACCAAGGCTGGTGCTGGATAGATTACAGCATCACTTCCAGGATTGTAGAATGAAGCAATTGACATTCTGTTCCCATCAGTTTGTGCGATCACTCGGTGCATCACACTCTTGTATTTTCCATTTGTGATTACCTTTCATATGATAGATATTCGAGTTAGAAATCATAGTTTGATAAATTATGATTTATAGGGTCAGGATCCAATTCGGAAGAATTGAAATCGACATAAAGATATATACCTCAAGTTGGTCACCAATGTTTATGACAATGGAGTGACGCATAGGTGGGACGTCAACCCATTCCCCGTCTTTGAGGAGCTGAAGGCCACTGACCTTGTCATCCTGGAAGAGCAGGATTATGCCACCAGCATCTGTGTGTGGCCGGAGGCCCTTTATCAGTTCTGGCTGAGGACACGGGGGGTAGTTGCTGACTTTAGTGCCAAAGTTAGGTCCTTTAGCGCCACTGAGTGCCTTCTTGAGATAACCTTTCTCTAGTCCAAGATTTTCACATAGTAAATCCAGAAGCTCCTCAGCCAGTTTCTCCAATTTTCCAGCAAATTCCCTCATAACCTTCCTGTTATCATTCATAACGAACCCCAAAAAGAGTTTCATCAAGAACTGGAAAAATTCGCACGATATGTCTCGTAATATGGACTGGACAGTGGACGACATTCGGTAGCATCAAAGAAGAACAAATTAATTAAAATCTTGTTTATGTACTGTCTATTCTTGTCCGAGGACTGACAGTTACCTGTATTCCTCTTCGAGATCAGGGACTTCCGAGATATTTGAAACGGGAAGATGGCGCAAGAAGAAAGTGCTTTCCCAGTCTAAATCATTTACTTCGTTTTGAACAGCTTCAAGTCCTTTGCTATCAACCATTTCCTTAAATCTTTGTTCCATACATTTCTTGTAATGTTCTTTTGTCATTCTCTCCACAGTGTCCATGAGCTCATGAGATAGTCCATGATTCACCAACTAATAACAATTAAGAGCACAACAGACAAAATAAAAGTAATTATACTTAATAATCAGTTAATTTGTTGGGATACGTAAATTATTTCTTTTTGGTACGTATATCATGCAAAGGATTGAACAAGACTAGACAAAGCCTACGAAGTTACCTCGAAGAAGCCCCAATTCTCACAAGCATCTTTTATCATTTCCATTGTTGCTGCCCTTTCTTCTCCATTGAGTTTCTCCATGCTGATCACTGGGAAAGTTGCCATCTCTCTCTCTCTCTCTCTCTCTAGATATGTTTATCTTTCGAGTATGTGAATCTCTCAATATGAATATAAAGGATTCTTGTAGGGGTATTTATAGGGCTTAAGTTATGGATATGGTACAAGAAAGAAGATCATACAAGTAATATAGGACCGGACACGTGTATGAAACTGTAAGAACTCAAAATTTATAACAATCATCTATTTTCTGTTGATTCACTCAAGTGGATAGAAAATTGAATTATATATTGCAAAAAAAAAAAATATATAGTTACATATCCAAATTTAAGAATTGTGGGAACAATACTCTGATAAATGTATGATGGACCCCTACGAACTTTGGATGAGTATGTAGACTAGCAATGTCCCTAAGCTTTTTGATCCTTCTATCTATGGTGGGGTGGGACCTAATTAGTGGCTCTTCTTTTGCTTTTTTGGGAGTCTTGATCGACCTAATTTTGTCGTGGTTGCCACTTTTTACCATGCACGCCCCATTTTATATTTTTTACTTTTGCTACACTTTGTTTGGAAGTCTATGTTGAAGACGACAATTGAAATTGCTTCTCACTTTCCGTGTAGCTTTCGTTATTCCATAAGTACTTCTGTTGCATTTATTATTTAACAAGTTTTTCATTGCTATAATATTCTTGAAAAGTCAAAATCTAAGCTATTAGAATTTTGTTCAATTTTCCATATGTAACACGTGAAAATAATCTATGAGAATGATACAGAATTTTTTGATATCGAAAGGTTTATTTCATCGTTCTTTATAAAAAATCAATACAATGTTTATTAATAACTAAAGTAGAATGAACAGCGTATAATTAAATTTTCAATAACGAATTGAAATAAAAAAATATTGATAAAAACATTTTTATTGCAAATGGTAATCAAAGAATTTTAGTTGAATGTAAATTAGTCACGCTGAAATTAAATTTAAGGGAGAAGACGTGATTGTCTCGACATCCACGAAGGTGCCTCTCACTTACCTAGTAACTTTTGACCATTATTAATTATAGTAATTTCTATTACTTTCTCAGTGCTTATGGTTTGATCATAAGCTGTAATCACGCATAAAATTGTGTACGTATATATGAGTAATGTTATTTACAGTCGTTCACTATCGCATTCATCCTACGTGGCATATATGTAACAATTAGTAATTTGATATATTAATGTGATAGTTTTTTTTAATGCCTCGTGAATAAATCATAACCATCCCATTATGCCACATAAGATGACAATACTGTATATATACATTTATTGTTTGGTCTTTTATGCCTTTACCAAATCTTTTAATGCACAAAAAATTCGACAGCTCCAAAATTTTGTGGCATAGAATGAAGAATTCCATTTTAAAGTGAAAGAAAATACAGTATTTTTTGTTTAGGAAAGGTGAAGATAGATGAATTTGATTAGATTCAACAATATTTTTTTGATTCCAGTTCCAATTTCCGATTAAGGTAAGCTTAAGGTTTTTCCTTTTCATTTTAATTATGTTCCTGAGTACAGTAAAGTAGATAGAAACAGTATTAGAGTGTATTAAATAAGAATAAAAAATCTTCTTTCCATCTCCCATTGAGCTCCAATATACGCTAATGTGATGGGACGTGATGGGATGGGAAGGGATGGCATCATTGGCTCCCACTAGCTCCCCACTCCCGTGTGCACTCCCGTACATATGGTTAAAGTGGCAAACGTCCTTTCCTTTGTTCCATGTTGTAGCTAAGCATGCATCGATTTCTACCACTCTTAATCACAAATTTTATTTCAATTAGACAATGAAATGAAGTAAATCCATGGCGATGATTAGAAGCAAGAAGCAAGATGTGGATTGTGGCCCTGTTGTTTTTGTATATAGTTGCAGGTTCTATGAATCTCCATTTTCACGCTTTCTTTCATTTTCGGCTTGGACGAATTCTGCAAATGGAATTATTTCTTAGGTCCCTCAAATGCAACTAACTCCCATATGGCATTACTGTTTTTAGGGATGATGTTTTTCATTCGTGTCCACCAATTTGGATTCGACCTTACTTATAAGTTGATATTTGCTATGTAGCATGTTTGACTAAACTTATAAGATGCATATACGTTGCAATCTTAACCAAATATGTCTGGTTTGTTAGAGAATTTTTTTTTTATTATTATTGTTAGGGTCAGGGTTCAACAGGATGGGAAGGAGAACTCTCAGCCCCTGTTTGGTACACATTCTAGGGTCAAGAATGCATTTTTTTTGTCGATGTGATGGGAAATATATGGTTGAAAAAAAAATATTATTGATGTGATTAAAATATTATTTTATTAAAGAATGTGTAGTTCAAAATGAGTAGAAGAATGAGAATGAAGAAAATAATGTAGCTCAAACATGGGCTCAATCCTAGTTCAGAATTTTATTTAGATTAAATATTATTAATTATATTAAACTATAACTATATCATAATTGTAAATTATTTTAAACACTTGAAAATAATGATTAAAAAAAACTATATTATACTATTTTATACATAAATAATAATAAAAATTGTCTATGTTCCGTCCTATATCGACTTTCAAGTTCCAGCCCAATTGTTACCCCTAATTAAATTCGACCATGTGCATGCACCTCTTTTATATAAAATTAACACGTCATTCTTGCATGAGCAACACACACATGTGCGTGTGTTGAACCTAATTATTCTTTTAGCCTCAAACATTATGCAAATGTTTTTATGCTAAATAAGGATAGACACAAATAAAATAAAATAAAAATAATGATCATAAGATTCATACCACGTGTTAAGGTGGTTATAATTAATAAGGAGTTCTATGTAAATAAATTAAAACTTAATTTATAAATTCATAACCACTTGAAAATACCCTTTTCGATTCTAGAAAAGACCCAATCCTTAAAATATCCAATTATTTTGATATAATTAATGTAGAATGTAAAGGATTGTTTGTGATTTACATATATTTAATCATTAGCCAATAGCTAATGATGTGACAAAAGATTAGACAACCTTTGGAGTATAATTGTGCAAAGCACCTAACAACGTTGCCCAAACCCAAAATAAATACACAATGTTAAAAAAAATATATAAAAATCATAAATAAATTTATTTCTATGTGTTTACCCCTCTTAGTGATGTCAATGGGTTGAGCCGAACCGAGTCGACCCGTATAAGCATGAGCTCGAGCACGAGCCAAGCTCGGGCTCATTTGTAAGGTCGGCCCACAAGCTCGTGGTTCATGAGCCGAGCCGAGTCGAGCTCGACTAGTGAACTCGTCAAAAAAAAAAATTTTTTTTTTAAAACTATATCTAGACCTTTAAAAAAAAAAAAAAAAATTTTTGACGAGTCGCTGGTAAAAAATGAGCCGAACAGGCTGGCTCGCTCAGCTCGTTTGCGACCTCTTCCTCTTATGTTATGATAATAATTAACTGTTGTAATTTAAATTCCGTATATATTTCTTCTTCTTATGTTAGGTAAAAACCCGTTGCGGCTGCAATATTTTCTACAACAGGAAAACCGCCAGGAACAAAAATAATATTCTTTGCGTGCGTTAATATATAAGTCCAGATACGATGTTAATGGCGGGATCCTCTGACATAATAATGATGGGGAAGAAATCAACGGTCAACAATCAAGAATTCCAGTTGAATTTTCTCGTCGGTTGAATGAAAGCTGACGAAATTAGAATTTTTTTTATATATAATTTAGGTGTCCCTTTCTTGGCAGTTTCCGATAAAAATAATGCTGTCTGAACAGCTTCAGTGACAGGTTGTGTTTCTAGGGGTTGAAATGGCAGTCTTTGATGAATTGTTTTCTGTCTGTTGGTTTTTTTTTTTTTGGCCCTTTTTACTTGTCAATGAAAATGTGACTAGTATTCATCTGTTTAAATCTATATCGTTGAACTTGTTTGTGTAGTAAAACTGTTCCGATAATTAGGTTTCTTGATTTTAGTTGATTGAAAGAGGAATTCTTGATTTTCAGTAACACAATTAGAAGTTTTTAGAAATTTTGGGTGGATGAAAATTAGAATAATTATGACTCTAGTAAACTTGTAATTTATGAAGTTTTTAAACAACTCAAAAACATACTTTAAACGTGAAAGGATTGGCTAGATGTGGTACAGAGACCTATCACCAACTACAAAAAGTTGATTCCAAGGCCTAAGGCCCCGTTTGATAGCTTCAATTTTTCATGGAAAATGAAATTCAAATTCTATTTTTCATCTTTGATAGTGTTTGATGTCCAAACTTTTTCTTATCAATTGTGGAAAAAGTATTCACCCCACGCGCCATTTTCTAGGCATGAAGTGAAATGATTTTCCCACCTAAATGGTGCGAAAATCGAATTCTTTTTTTTTTTTTACAATGGAAACAAATTTCATAATCAATTGTAAAAAAAAAATTAAAAAAATCACTTTAATGCCAATTTTCATGTAAAACAAAACCAAACGAATACTAAATTTTAATGAAAAAAATGATTTTTTAGGATTTTTTTCTTCTTTTTTTTTTTGACAATTGAAACAATTTTTATAACCAATTGTGGAAAAAATTATCACTTTAATGCACAATTTTATGTAAAACATAGTCAAACGAGCACAAAAAATCTAAAATTTTAAAATTTTTTGGGTGAAAAATTATACCAATCAAACACACTTAATTAACGATTCCCTGAAAAACAAGTTCTAAACAATTATTTTATCTGAAATTTATTTTCTTTCCACCCATTTTTCACCATTGTAATCAAACGAACCCTAAGTTAAATTTACAAAAAGACAAAAAGATGAAC
>CAIGRB010131087.1:68995-118919 GCA_903798255.1 Fraxinus quadrangulata
AAATAATCATTATTTTATTGGATGAATTATTGATATGAAATCCATATTTCTTTATGAAAAATTCAAAATTAACAAACTCCCATGAAAAAGTAAATTGAAGAGTCAAGAATACAAGATTAAGAAATTGAACATAAATATTAATGAAATAAAAGGAATTAATTTAACAATTATTTCTGCACTTGACTAAATCAAATAAAAAACTCTACTTGTTTTCATTCGAAATGTCAACCCTCTACTACGTCAAGAATATGTATTCAACAAATGTAGAGACAACCAGTAGAAAAGGCGGTAGAAACAAGGACAACAATTTCGAACTATGAAGGCAATTAGATTTTGATAGTTTTTACTTTTCACCTTGAAGATGAAAAGATAAATAGGTATTGACTTTTGATTTATTTAATTTTTAAGTTACGCTTTAATCTTGTATATGCATTATACTAAAAACTAGGAACTCTAAACAAACCTTTAAAAACTGAGAAACTCTAAAAATTGCACTAAAAACTATATATATATATAATTGGGTCGGGTCGGTTAACGGTTGGGTTGAAACCTTAACCCATAACCGGTCCAACCCATCATTTTAGTGGTTTTATATTAATCGATTATAACCGATTTGCTCAATCAAGCGGACCCGAGTCAATTCGATTCAATCGTTTTGATCGATTTTTTTGCCCCGTCCTAATCTTTATAGGACATACGGAGTATTGAACCCATAGTTATTAAACTCAAACCGGATCGACCGGTCCAACCGAAAACTGATGGACAAGACCATGGTCTGGTCCGAGTCATATAAGAGAACTGATCAGCATTTAATATTGAATCGGTTTAACTCACCAATTTCATGTAAATTTCAAAAAAATTATAATATGGGTAATTGATCACCTTATCTTTTGAAAATCAATACTCAAAACAGACCACTAGGCTAAACTGTTAGTTGTGTTAATACATGATACTATAATATATGACACTCATTTTCAAGAATTTCAACGATTATCACTTAAACTTTAACTTCTATTATAGGCTTATTAGTACAAGAAGTCACTGTGTTTAGTTGTGCAAAATGTCCTTAAATTTCAATTTTTTTTACATTTTCACTCTTATTTTAATGTTTCATTGTGGAAAACGTTCTTCCGTCAATCTACAGTGAGTTCTATCGTTAAATGTACATCTAGACTTACTTTTAATTTGAAACTCCAAGGGTCAAATGGTTAAGTTACTTCATTTGGCTCTTCTTCTCGTCATAAACACGTTATTGTCAAAAAAGAAAAAGAAAAAGAAAAAGATTAATCAAACAAAACGAAGCAGACTTACCTCTCAAATTGTTGAATCTGAAATCATGTACATTAGATTGTAATTCTAAATGGCAACGCCTATATTATTTGAAGTCAATTGTTCATCATCACCAAGGTGAAGCATTTTCCATTATTCAGTTTTGACTTTTCATACCTGCTTTCATCCGTCATTACTATCCACAGCAAATCGATATCAAAAATCACAAGTCACGGTCCCAGAATTCTGCATCAAAATTGAAGTTGTCAATTTGTTTTTCACCGAAATTGACAAAGTGAAAAACATCCATGCGTTACAATTTTTTTTTTTTGCGTATAACATCCCAAAGTTCAAATTGTGTTTGCATAATACATCCCAACGTTTCAAAGGTTCGTGCATAAAACGTCCTTACATTTCAACATGTTTTGCACATAACGTCCATACTTTTCAGATTTTTGTGAAAACTGTCATTGTCATATCCTGTAATCATTATCTTCAAGCATAGCAAGTCAAGACCCTAATCAACCATAGTAACTCAAGACACTAATCAATCCCAACAACTCAACGTATTGATCAAACTGCAAATTAAAGACATCAACAGAATATACTGAACAAAAAATCTCATAATCAGAATTAAGAGCGACAACCAAATTTGCATCTAAAATGGTCAAAATTGAGACTTTAAGATACAGCAGTTTGGACTACCATCTATTGAGCATTAAGACACGTGAACAAAAGAAATTTACAATTCAACAACTGCTTCAATGCACTAAAACTGCATTCAACAATAAACTACGAAAAATTAATAGACCGTCCTAATTAGGTGTTGGTGGTGGTGTTCCTTTGCAGTTCCTCTTATTGTAGCCTGGTTCACCACATATTCGACATGTCTGAGTCATCCTTGCTCTCTTCCCTACACCAAATATGCCCGTTGAAGTTGTTTCCAAAGGGCTTTCCTTTTGCGAGGACTTTTTGTACTTATTGCATGACTTGAAGACTTCACCTCATTATGCTCTTTTCTTCTGTTCTTTTTTGGTTTCCTATACTTTTTGGTGTACACAGGTGGTCTGAGAGGTTGAGACCTAGACTAGGCCATGAGTCCGTGATAGGGGAAATTGAAGGTGTATACGTGATCAGAAAAAACTCATTTTTATAGATGGCATCTATGTAATTAATGACACCAAGGCCTCTAGATACCAGCGTCATAAAATTTTAGATGAAAACCTACAAACTCCCCAAAATTTCCCTCACAATGTTGAAGTACTTTTTCCATTTCACATTTAAATAGAGTTCAAGTCTTCAATTCCACATAACAACAAAATTAATGAAAGAAAATCAATGATCATGAATGGGCTGCATTCACACCGTATATGGGTGTCTCATCACCGGGCTCTCTAATAAACGAAGAAAGAATTTTGTTTCGACAAAAAAGCTCATGAAAAACAACAATAAATTTCATGAAATATAGGAAACCTCAAATCACTCAAATTTTGAAATTTCAAACTGTAAAATAAGAAAATAACGGACCCACAACGAAAAAATACATTCTCCGAGTTCGCCCTCCATTGCATGCAGAGAGTAGCCCACTATGAGAAGAAAAATCTTAGATGATAGGAGAAGGGAATGGATGCAAAAGGGACGTGAACAGTTGACAAGTCGAAGAGGAACCGTGCGTGCGTACGTATTTATGTTGAAGAAGAGTCAAATGAAGTGGCATGACCATTTTACCCTTTGAGTTTCAAATTAAAAGTGAGTTTATGTGTGCATTTAACGATGTAACTCATAACAGATGGACGAGCGAACATTTTCCACAATAAAACGTTGAAATAAAGGTGAAAATATAAAAAATTAAAATGTAGGGATATTTTGCATACTAAATGGCAGATGTATGGACGTTTTGTGCTAATAAACCTCTATTATAGTAACTTAAAAATATTTTATAATATTAATTGTACGTAAAAAATTGAAAGAAGATGTTCATTATTTTTGTGAAATACAATTAACTTTTCAAGGCTTTTTAATTTTTATTTTTTCAAAAATAAAAAATATTTATCATTTACAAAAATATTATCAATCATTGTTTAAATTTTCCATGAATAAACTGTGACCCAACGATTCGATCAGTCAGTGACCCATGACACGATGACCTAGTCGGGTCACCCGAGTTTGATAACTATGATTTAACCATTTATCAAGTAAAAGAATTAAAAATCAATGCAAATAAAAGAATATTCTAGATTGCACTTGAAATCACTATTGCATAAAATAAATAAACCGTTCTCTACCTCAGAATCACATGCCATTTGTTTCCATTCTAAGTTTATCATTCAAAGCTAACCTTGACATCTAAACACGACACACCACGTGTCAGTACCTCACGGCTTCCCTACTAGTGACCTTCCTGTCTAAAATACCCTCAGATTTAACAAAAACAGCGAAAAGTGACAAGGACTTAATAGTATTTTCATTCAAACTACCAATTCGTACGCAAAATTCCACCGTCTTCCCGATAATAAGAGGAGGTCTGTCGTAGGGCAATTTATTTCCTTTGAATTCAGCCGGAAAACACTACTGTTGCCACCGTCGAGAATGGCTTCAATTTCTTATTTCAACCTATTACCAGTAAAAAGATTCTGTATCTCCGTCCAGAATTCAAAATTCACATCGAAACCGTCTCTTTCTCCTGTGAATGTAATCAGTTTCTCGGCTAAAATCGCATCACAGAACTCCAATTTAAACAAAGAACTTTCGAAGCCGAAGCAGAAATTTTCGGTCCGAGCAGTGAGCGATGATGAGTGGGGTCCAGAAAAAGAGCCGGATGCCTCGGCGGTAGCAGTGGCAGAGGAGGAGCCACCAACGGAGCCTGCTGAAATTGACATACTGAAGAAGCAATTGGTGGACTCTTTCTATGGAACAAACAGAGGTCTGACTGCCAGTAGTGAGACGAGGGCGGAGATTGTTGAGCTGATCACACAGCTTGAGGCGAAAAACCCGACTCCGGCACCCACTGAGGCTTTGACCCGACTCAATGGAAAATGGATTCTCGCGTAAGTTCCAATATACTTTTTCCTCTAATTGGAATATGAAATTAAATTTTTTTATATTACATTTATGCGGTGGGCCTAATTTGTTGATATTAGTATTGTTTTGAGTTTTTCAAGCAACAGTTTCTAATTGATGATCAATTTATATTGAATTACTTCTAGAGTCTGGAGATGCTGACCATGGAAATAGATATATGTGTTTACAATTGTTTATTTTTCAACGGTAGTAGTGAATAATGAGATGATTTAGTTCATATGCAACTTTTCACTTGGTTTCTTTGATGATGGGACCATTGATCATGTATCCTGGTAGTGGAGTTTGTATTTTGCCCCATTTTGAAATCTATCCAACACCATTGATGAACATAAAGGTCCTGTTCTAGTTTTGACTGGCACTAGCCAACTGCCAACTGAGGTTGAGATGAACAGGAACTAGCCACTATCATAATATTTGGGGTTGCAGTAGAAACTCAGACCAGGCGTTTTCTGCAGTAATTATCTATGTATGGTGTCAGATGTGACTGTGATAGGTTAATAATGACATTCTTAAAAATTCTAAAATTAATGCTTATAAGAAAATAAACCTTACATCATTGCTTGTTACTGACATGTAAAGGCTACACATGAAACACGAAGTGGAAAACTCAGAAATAGCCATCTAGTTTTCTGCCTTTCCTGCGTCATTTTGAAGTCTATGTAGGGTGTTGTGCTTCTTGAAAAATGACTTCCCCTATTTTTTTCTCAAGTTTTATGGACCCTACATCATTTTTAACCAACAGTCATTCTCTACAATGCTCTTCTCTTACACTTCTTTACTTGGTTTGAATGATATTGATGGTATATTTTTGTCGTAGCTTACTGCAAGATCTTTAGATTTTATACTACCCCGCCTTGGTCATGGTCTCAGAGCTTGATCATTGATTGCTTAGATTAATGTTTCATAAATTGACTTAACAATTTTTTTCTGAGAGGCACTGCAGGTACACATCTTTTGTGGGTTTGTTTCCTTTGTTATCAAGGGGAACACTGCCATTGGTGACTCTTGAAGAGATATCACAGACCATTGACTCAGAGAATTTCACAGTACAGAACTGTGTGGTCTTTGCTGGGCCCTTGGCAACCACTTCAATAAGTACCAATGCCAAATTTGAAGTTCGAAGTCCCCAGCGTGTGCAGGTAACTTTAGTTCGTAGTTTTACATTTTCTAATAATAAATCACGAGTAAAAACCCTATCGTTGTATAAATTTCCTTTCTATTCTAACCCTGTCGAGGAACTTGTATGATGAATTGATAAACTGCTTTTTAAGGGAAAAAAGTTAAAAAATAATGGTTCCATGTGGTTTGATCATCGTCTTTGTCCTAAAATAGCTTGAATAAGTTACAATTCTATTACCTTCAAGTAAAAAAGTTAATTATTTTATAACTATTTCTTACCATCCCATTCTGAATTGCAGATAAAGTTCGAAGAAGGAATCATAGGCACTCCTCAGCTGACCGATTCCATTGTATTACCAGAAAATGTGGAATTTCTGGGACAAAAGATTGATCTCACACCCTTCAAAGGTTTGCTCAGTTCTGTCCAAGACACCGCTTCCTCTGTTGCAAAAACCATTTCTAGCCAGCCACCACTGAAGTTTCCCATTTCCAGCAGCAGGGCGGAATCGTGGCTTCTAACAACATACCTTGACGATGATCTTCGGATCTCGAGAGGAGACGGTGGCAGTATTTTTGTCCTTATCAAGGCAGGCAGCGCCCTTCTGTCGCCGTAGGCATGCTACTTATTTTCCTGTAGAATTCTGTGTAATACAAGTGAATTAATACTGGTGTATAACTGTATTGTCATGTACAAGAATTAAAAGTGAACAAGAACTTCAAGGTTTGGCTATGTAATCAATAATACGCATAACTTCAAGGTTTGGCTATGTAATCAATAATACGCATGCAGCATCGTGATATGTAAATCTTTAATTAATTTTCATTTTTCGGTGGACAATTCCATTGTGGAACCATGGATTGATGTTGGGCCATTTTGTAAAAAAATGCTGTTGGACTATTGGGTTTAAAATTCTCTATTTTATCCTCCTTAGCCCAAATTGATTACGGCATTAGCCCACATTTACAATAGAACAAGCCCAAAAATGAAAGATGATAGAAACGGAATCAAATCATTTGTAAATTGGAATATGCTTTCATAATTCAATCTTGGTGTTCATACGCTATGCACGTGTCAACCCACGACAGTTTAAATGAAAAAACAATTTTTACACCAATGAAAGTTTGACACTAAGGATGATGTCAACAAGTGGCAATATTGTTCATCATTTTAGTAAAATCCACCAACCACAGTACCAACCACAGTAAAGATAATTCGCTAACAATAGTGGTAGTTTGGTAAAATAAGTTAAATTACCAAAAAACCCTTACGCCCAACTACTACGCTGTAGGCGGAGCTTCCGAAGGACTACTTTACCCTTTCTTCTTCTTCTCCCCCAACCTAAAATCTATAGCGAACGAACATGGCAGCTAAAACAAAGGCTCTCCCCTGAAAGATCTGAGGTTTGGTCTCTCCGAAGTCTGTGTTGGGTTCAAAAGGTAATAATTCAAATGGCCGCTGCTTTGGTTTCTAATGGAGAAATCGCCACCTTCAAGCCCTCTGCCAACAGCCGTTATTCTGCCGTCTACAGTGAAGTACAGAATAGCCGCCTCGATCACCCTCTCACCCTTCCCTCCGTTCTCAGAAGCGCCTTCAAAGTCGTCGATGGACCACCTAGCTCCGCCGCCGGCAACCCTGGTATATATTTACACATTTGCGTACACCTCACTCTCAGTGTTAAGTGCTTTGGTCCGTGATGTAATGTACGTACCATATGAATAGGAAGTTGATCTGTTGATGAAAGCATTTTGTGATCCCATATATACGTGAAATTCAATGTGAAGTTTCGTTTCGTTTCGTTTCGTTTAGTTTAGTTTGTAGGTCTGGATAACAATAACCTCTATATACGTGAAAATCATTTTTTTGTTGGAAGAATAGAGTAATTTCAACTATTTGATTTCTGATCGATGCATGGCCAAATTTTAAGTTTTGCGAATTATAAAATTTTAATTATTCCTGTCAACTTACATCTTTCGATTGAATTTGAATTTTTAAGGGTTACATCGTTCCTGCACCATCTTGATGCAACATTTTCATACTCCAGCCTCTCCAACAGTGCTCTAAACTGAATTTGATGATTGTTGGTTGATTGTAGATGAAATTGCCAAATTGTTTCCATCCCTGTTTGGACAACCATCTGCAATGTTGGTACCAGGTGCTTCAGGTGATAGCCCATTGGTTCAAGGCTTGAAGATTGGAGTGGTTTTGTCTGGAGGGCAAGCCCCAGGAGGACACAACGTTATTTCTGGAATTTTTGGTTAGGGTCTCCCAGTTTCACAATTTGTACTTGCATGTTGCAATGTTTTCTTTCTGAATTGAATAGGCTAAGTTTTGTGTATGGGTTGCAGATTACTTGCAGGATCGTTGCAAAGGGAGCACAATGTATGGGTTCAGGGGTGGACCAGCTGGGATCATGAAATGCAAATATGTGATTTTGACCCCCGAGTATATTTATCCTTACAGAAATCAGGTAACTTTCTTCATTAAGCACATGATATTCTTATTATATTGTTGATTCATTTTCTACTAATAAAGCCATGACCTTATTTCACACCCTGTGTTTGATCACGTTCATGTTCACACACGTTTCTAGTGTGATGGTAAATTCAAAACAATATGTCCTTAAAATCCACAATTTGCTACCTAATTTAAATATAAAGAAATTTAATTGAAACCCCAGTGCATACTATTCTCTGTATAGTATCTGATTGTTTTGTTTTTATTTTGTGTTTTCCTTTTTAGTTTATCTGTGATGTACATATGGTTTTGTTTATGTAGAATTCTTAAATATTAGGGTTCAATTGCCATTTTGCGTATAGGCTTAACTAATATTTAACTTGCCATTAAAGATCTAAACTATAGTGATTATAATTTTGGTATACAAATCGGCAATATGCTTGTTACTGATTGATTGATTGATTGGTTAAAGCCTAAACCATTCAAGTTGAGTAGCATCTATCTGAATTGCAATATTTCTATCAGGGTGGATTTGATATGATTTGCAGTGGAAGGGACAAAATTGAGACTCCAGAGCAGGTATATGTTTACTTCTACTACACATTATGAAATTTGTATGTAGATAATCCTCCCCATTTGAGACTGAAATAAGTTGATTGAACTCATTTCAGTTTAAGCAAGCTGAAGAAACTGCACTTAAGCTTGATTTAGATGGGCTTGTTGTAATTGGTGGAGATGACTCAAACACAAATGCTTGCCTTTTGGCTGAAAACTTTAGGTAAGTATTCTATTGTCTATAGAAATTGTCATCACTTCTGGATCATTGTTTTGTCTCTAAAATCTTCTCTTATGAACCTAGGTCTTTTATAATGGCATACCATTAAATATATTGATTTCTAATGTATATACTGTGGCGCTGATTTCAAGTTTTTATGTTTGTGTTATCTCAGGAGTAAAAATATGAAAACTAGGGTCATTGGATGTCCAAAGACCATTGACGGTGACTTGAAAAGCAAAGAGGTTCCCACAAGTTTTGGGTTCGATACTGCATGCAAGGTGATTTTAACATTCAAGAATTGGTATAAGAACAAGAGTACAACTCTAGCAGAAAAATGCGAAAGATATACTGAACTTATAAATTGATCTACAGAAAGAAAATGTCTTCTAAGTTTCTTTAGCATTTTACTCCACCAGAACATTTTGGCCATAGGCCTAATGTTCTTTCACTATAGCCTAGTTGAGCTGAATCACAGTCAATAATCAATGCTATCACGTGATGTTAATCATCACTAGCATGATTGCCATCACGAAGTAGCTAGTCGAGATGGTTCCTTAAATGTCAACCTGCAATTTCATACTTCCTATTTATATGGAGCAGCGAAATCAAATTGCAAGCTCCTATTTTCCTGCTCTGTGGTAACGGTAGCTTTTCCCCATATAAAGATACTCGGTCAAATTCCTACAGAGTTTCGTGCCTTCTCTCTTCTCGTCCAACTCACAGTACCATCTCAAGTTTTTAAATAAGTTTGATTTCCCAGCATTTTTTTCAAAGATTATTTCTTGTTCCAGATTAAAGTCAAGTATGACTTCCTCTTCTGTTCTTGTGATTCTATTTTAAGAGTAATGCCCCTCGAGGAATAGTTAAATGTTTCGTTCAACAAAAGTGGGAGAGATTCTGCAAGCAGTCTGTCAAGAATTTTCTTGTTATTTTTTACCATTAGAAATTGGTTTGTAATAAATTGGTAGTTTTTATTCCACTTGTCCAGATATATGCTGAAATGATTGGGAATGTCATGGTAGATGCCCGTTCAACTGGAAAATACTACCATTGTAAGTGCACCAGTGCTGGTAATATGTATCTGGATGGACCAAGTTTTCCTTTCAACATCTTTTTTCCATCTGAAAATTTTTTGTGTGCACAAGCCAGCTGCAGCTGTATGTATTACACATGACTTTAATACTAAAGGAGCTTAATCGAATTCAAATATATTCTTTTTATACTTTGTGATTCAAAAATTTGATCGCACGAGTAAGGTCCTACTGTTCTTTTTGTATTCCATGGTTTTTCTCTTTATAGCAGTTTAATTCAGAACCACTGTCACTATTCTTTTCGGAAAAGAATACCTAAATTGAATGCTGTCATTTTATGTCCTTAAACCATGTCCACTTTGCTAAAGTAAGCACTTCATTGTTCTTGCCCGGATACCCTTTAATTGCATTCTCGCTTCTGTACTTTTCATGCAGTAAAAACACACGGCCTGGCTCATAGCTTTGACATACATTAACAGAGAACTACAAAGGAAAAAAAAAAAAAAGGCAGACAAAACACTTCTCAGTTCCTACCTCAATAATCAAGCCTAGTTAAAATGAAGGCATGTCATTTGGGACTGGGGAGTAATACTTGAAATTCTCTAATAACTAGTGGTTTCATATCTATAGGAACCATTTTTTTCCATCAGTTTTTTTCCATCAGCTTTACCTATCTCTGTTTAAGATCTACATTCATGTGGGTAGTTAAAAAAATTGCTGGAACTTTTTAGACATTTCTTTATCCTGTTATTGATTTCTTCTGATATTCTCGATTTTTTATCCAATTCTTGCCGACCTTATTATATTAATCATCTATATTTGAAAGCTTGCTGAATAACTTACTCTTTCTTTATAATTTGATTTATTTGTTATTTATCAAAATAATCTGTCCATGTATTCCCCATTAGTTGTACAACATTTTTTTTCAAGCGTTCCTCTTTTGTCTCAGCATATTTGAACTATAAAGACATTAATCTGTGTAAATATTCCCAGTTGTTCGACTTATGGGGCGTGCTGCTTCACACATTACCTTGGAATGTGCTTTGCAAACTCATCCAAACATCACTCTTATTGGAGAAGAGGTACCTTTCTTATTTGGCATTCCTCTTCCTGTAAGCCTAATTCAATAATGCCTTTTACCCATCGAAGAATAATTCTATTACCAGTGTTTGAGCTTTATATTCCACCTTTTCGACTTCTGTTTTGCATATTGTTTATTCTCGAAAGGGAAGGAAAAGGAACAAGACACAGTTGTGACATAACAGTACGTCAACTAATTTTGAGTACTTCTCTAGGTTGTTGGTTCAGTCGAAGATGAGCAAGTAGGATATCCATCGAGATTGTTATTAAGAGACAAATGAAGAAAGAAAAACAAAATCCTCAATCGATAAAAACTGAAGACAATGCATCTAATTAGTTAGAAAGGCAATTTCTACTTCTTTCTAGCTCAGTCAAAGATGTCTTGAACTTCTAGGTTAGCCCAAAGATATGCTAAGAAGAATGGAGAGAGAGAAGCTTTCTGAGAGGTCCAAGGAAAGTTAACTCGTATAGTATTACTATGCTAGAATATGAATGTCGTGTGCAATCTCATATTGTTTACAGTGTGGATAGAACAAGAGAGCATGTATGTGTGTGTTTAGGGGTGGAATATGCTTACAGACAAAATGAACTACAGTTAGCAAAAAGAAAAAAGTAACCTTTCAATGTCTCGAGTAAAAGATTTAGTTGATGGAGATGGGTTAATAATTTGCGTTTCCAACCCACCTTCTCACATGCCGTCTGGAGTCCCTTTTCAGGCCTAGCGTGTGCAATTACCTGAGGATGGTGACTCGGCTCTTCTCGACTCGATGCCAAGACCTTTGCTGCTAGTTCACTTGTCGAATTGGGTCATGTAGATATGTTTATTTTAACCTGTTAAATATTTAAATTGATGCATACTATTTACAAGGGGCAAATGAACAGATTCCCTGTGATCATGTGAGCCTATGTTATGGATTATGTATGATTTGTTAAATTATTTCGGAAAACGTGATTTGCAAAGATTTTGAAGCATTTTGCCCTCCCAACAAAATTAAAAGGATAAATGAGTAGAGTCTTAAGAGCTAAAATCTTGATTAGGTAGTTACTATTAAATTTTCTGAAAGACTTCCTAAGTTGTGTTTTTGTTTCTTAATTAGTTCTAATCTTGCTGCAGGTTGCTGCAAATAAACAGACTCTCAAAAGTGTTACAGACTACATTGCTGATGTGATCTGCAAACGTGCAGAACTAGGACATAATTATGGTGTGATACTCATCCCAGAAGGGCTTATTGATTTCATTCCGGAGGTGAAATTGTGTTTTGTGATTTTCTTCCAACTGTTGTTGCTTCTTCATTATTTCTCTTGGCTCCTCCAAGCTTGCGAATGTACATATATTTCTCTGCAGAATTTATTTTGCTGCTCTTTTGATCTATTTTTTTCTGCGCTGTTATTGTTTTTCTGATATTTATCATTGATTACAGGTCCAGCATCTCATTGCAGAACTGAATGAAATATTGGCTCACGAAACTACAGATGAAGCTGGTCTTTGGAAAAAGAAACTCGAACCCCAATCTCTTCAGCTTTTTGAACTTTTACCTCCAGCAATCCAGGATCAATTGATGCTTGAGAGAGATCCACATGGAAATGTCCAGGTAAATGCTTTCACGGCGTCAATTTTCATATTCATAGTTCTGTATCGTGGCGTTTAGGTGGGTTATATGTGTAATCCCCCTCCAGGTTGCCAAAATTGAGACAGAGAAAATGCTCATTCAAATGGTTGAAACTGAGTTGGAGCTAAGGAAGCAAGCAGGTGTATATAAAGGCCATTTCAAAGGACAATCTCACTTTTTCGGGTACTTGCTAGTTATACACATTTTCTAATTATCACTTTTTTCGGGGTACTTGTTAGTTATACACATTTTCTAATCATCTCTCTCTCTCTCTCTCTCTCTCATGCAAATGCTTTTTCTGAGCCTTTCTCCTTTGCAATGATTAGAATAGGGCAGAAAATTTGTTGACTGAATATCTACCGTGTAACTTGATTTTCACCTCCACAGATATGAAGGAAGATGTGGTTTACCATCTAATTTTGATGCCACGTATTGTTATGCTTTGGGTTATGCTGCTGGAGCACTACTTGAAAGTGGGAAGACTGGATTCATATCATCAGTATGTGCTTTAGCTCGCATAATTTCTCCCAGTATTTTATGGTTCCATCTAGTTGTTTTAGGTTAATTCTGGACTGTTTGTGTCAAAATTTCACCTCAGTTGCTAATATGAAAAATCTTATAGATAAATTTGGGATCAGCCTATTACATGACTTGTTTCATCCATCCAGGTGGGAAACTTGGCTGCACCAGTTGAAGAATGGACCGTTGGCGGAACAGCGTTGACCTCGTTGATGGATGTTGAAAGGAGACATGGTATACTGATCACTTGTTCTCATGTCTTGCAGCTTTACATTCACTGAGAAGCATCAACTTTTTTGCGAGTTAGCCAACTGGGGGTTGGGTTCATTGTCATGGGAATGTTCAAATGGAATATAGGTGTTTGTGTAGGACATCTCTGTTATCTTGTTTCTACACCTGACTTAGAACTTGTTCTATTGCAGGGAAGTTCAAGCCTGTGATAAAGAAGGCAATGGTTGAGCTTGAAGGTGAGATATTTTTTCTTAATTATGCACTCATTTGTGTATATTTGCTTTTATTTTATTTTTTACTAGAACATAGTTGCATGCTTCTTTGGTTGCCATCTATTTCTTGAAGTAGTGACCCCGTATGTTTCCTTTCCTTGTATGTTTCTAACTGGTTACTGATTTGTGATTATGGACCAATCTGAAACCTAATGTATGGATAAATTGTTTCAGGTGCCCCATTCAAGAAATTTGCATCAATGCGAGAAGAATGGGCTCATAACAACCGATATATCAATCCTGGTATGCTTATAATCACTCTGATTCTACTATCTAGTAGTCGGGTTGGATTTGGTCTAGTTTATTAAAAATGAAGGCACAATGAGTGCAGAAAAATGAGTACTCCAAGGTTGTACTTCTCTTTGATCATATTAGACATTAATTGCTTGAAAATATTCATCTTTAATTAATACATATGATTTTGAGTTCCCTTTTCACTGTGTACATCAGTTTGTTCCTTGTGTAGTTGTGTTGACTCCATTTTCCCACTTCAATTACAGGTCCCATTCAATTTGTTGGTCCGACATCTTATAAAACTAATCACACCTTACTGTTGGAGCTTGGGGCACAAGCATAAACTTCCTCATGAGAAAATTGCTCAAGTAGTTGAGCTTCGCGGCCTTTGGGATGTTCAATTACCAGACGTTTCTTTGTTATTTTAATTTTGGTGTATCATCTGTGAACTTTTTAACTCTGAATGTTACTCTTTTGAGTTTAGACCTTTTGATTGAACTAGTACATAAAATAAGTGTTTTTCAAAGTGAAAACATCATTAGTCAAGGTTTGCATCCTCTCATTTAACTGACTAATTTGTGTACTCATAAGATGTCTTAGTTTTCTTCAGTCATTGGATTTTAATCTCTTTTTTCTTTTAGTGCAAATTGGGTATTTAGACTAAGTGCTTGTTTGATAAAACTTTGTTAAAATTCTTAACATGAAAACGTTACACACACATAATAGAGATAGGATTCATGAAGAATTTTGAAAATACGATACGACCGGAGAAATTTTATCAGTCTTACCCTTTTGCAAAAAGTAACCCTAATGACTATTCACACCTGAATTTAGTGTCTAGTATAATTTTTATATTATTCTTTGTTTTTCTGTTTGTATGCATTTTTTATAAAAAAATTTCAAGTGTAACAGAATCCCTCAGAAGCTCTATTCATTTAGTTGGTCTAATTCAAAAGTTAATCAAGACTATTGAATGAGCAAAGACTCCTTGGCAATTGGTGTGTAATAATTTGTCGTATTTCATGTCGCTATTTCAATGATTTGAACATGGAAAATATTTTTCCAAGGATAAATTACAAGATATAACATCAAAGTTGTCCATTTTTATTGCATTTTCAAGTTTTGGTTCGAAGTAAAATAATAAAGGGACAGTTCCAGCAGCATATAAGATCATCTATCAGAAAGAAAATATAAAGTGTAACTTCACAGTAATATAAACAATTTTCTTGTAGTCTAGGGGTAAAATTATCAATTTTTGGTTGGGCAGACGCAGGATCAAATACCATTATATATTTTTAAGAAATTTGTGCAATTAGTCCTCAATTTTTAGCATCTCTGGCTAATCTATCCCCGACTTCTAGTTCAATTTGTATATGCAGTTAACTAAAATTGATTTGTTTTACGTTTTACTAACAAAGTTTATGAATAAACTAAATGGTTTAAATATTTTCTTCAAATATTGCTATCTAAAAAATGCGAATGCCTAAAGTAACAACATATGTCGCATGTGTTGTAGCACCACTAACAGCCGTGATGTCCACACAAACTAAAAATCCTGATTCGATCTCTACTCACAAGTTTAGCTAACTAGGGTTTTGTGAGGAGATGGGCCAAAGCCCGACTTTCTACATTTTACGTGGTCTATTTTGATTCCTAGGCACGCCTTTGACACCACTACTTATGGTCATGATTGGGAGTTTAGCCTTTTTTTGGGACTATTCTTAGCTAGAAATTGTGTTTTTAACAAGTTGTATGGTGTGTATTTAAGCTAAAACAGTTTGCGGCGGTAGTGCTACGCTATTAAATTTCATGGCCGGTGATCAATGTGGCGGGTGGTTCAAGTTGAGTTTTTGCCACGGCTGACGATTCGGGCACGTGCAGGACGATTAAGGAAAGTTAATAGTGTCTGAGTGGGTCAGACTCTGGACAAGGATATATATCCGTCGTACAGGGTTCATTGCCCGTTTATGTTGCACTAATGTGTTCCTAGGTAGTTGGGTGTTAGCTGCACATTGCATGCATGTTTAAATGTACATGTTAATAAGTTATGTTACTACATTTGGAATTAACGTGAAAAAGACGGGATAAAGCAAACGTGTCAATTGTATGCCATGTGCAATTGTTATGGCCATAAAGTAAATAGCGGTTGACGAGTTTTTTTGAGTCGTGCAAGTCATCGTGCCAACAATGTTTTGTTTTACGTCTTGACTACGTGACAAGCCACATTACTTCTAGTTAATTTGCAATATATTGATAAAGAGTTATCTCATCCTCTTGGAGACCATTATTTTCTAAAGCATTGAGAGAATAACCTAACGTCTGGTCAACGAACAGTTCCAACGCAACACAACTTACTGCAAAGCAAGACCTATTGGATCCGAGGTGATTAGAGGAGACTATCCTTAGTCACATCAGTTGAGCCTTCGGTGTTCGTGGGTCAACTCTAAGGTGCCTCATGCAAGTTGTATTCTAATACAAGGAGTCGCGAGAGAAACGATGGATGTGATACCTTGTGCAGCGAGTCAAATCCTCTCTTCCCTACCTAGGAAAGTGTACGAGTGGTGCATACCTATAATGTGTAGGACAGGACATCACGACAATTGAATTTGGCCGCTTAAGGTTGGGATGAAGCCATGTGTCATAGTCTGAAGAGCCTCAATTCATTTCTCTTGCCTATGTATACTCACACGTGATAATTTGGTAAAGGATATTCTCATTCTACAAATATAAATCCCACACATCTAATACATTTTTCGTTGAATGACTAAAGTGTTTAAGCGCCTATGATTGCAGTCTCCATCGCCTGTGTTTGAAGAGGCTTCAATTTTCCACATGTAATGCGTGCATTCCAAGTGCGCAAGTAACTTACACGTGGAGGGGTGAATGTAGAATCTGTTGGAGCAACTGTATGGATGTCATTTTGGCTCATCGACTTAAGTAGCTTGTGGCTGGTCCGATAAAAGATCGAATCGGCCTGTCTTGTGGCCCGATAGAATCGAGTTGGGCTCGGGTCGAGCCCTATTTTGGAGCGCCACTCGAGTCCGAGTCAGCCCATGTGGTTCGAGAAGCCACACGAGCCGCCCGTATAACGGGCATTTTCGGCCCATAACGAGCCGAGCGTTAAAATATAAATAAAATCTGCAAAACTAAAAATAAAATAAAAATTATTTAGCTGCCTGGTTGCTTTACAAGAATTTTTCCCATTTACAATCAGGCTTAGTTTTAACTACTCAATTCAAAATTAACATTTTAAAGTTTTTTCTTTTTTTGTACAAAACTCAGGTTGACTGAGCGTGGAGAGAAAGTGGGAAGCATATTGTAGAGAGAGATTTTAGAGAGTCGATGATTTTGAAAAAGTTAGAAAAACCATGTTGTCCATGTTAGTTTGAACGGGTCGACTAAAAATATTTATTTGATAAAAGTGGAAAAACGATTTAGCTTTTGCCTTAAGGCAGCTAAAAGAAAAGAGTGCGAGCCAGCTCGATTGGACTTGACTTGGTTCGAGTCGAAAGTTCGGATCGAACTTAAATTTTTTAATCGAGCCCGAGTAAAAGCTCGAATCGTTAACATTTCTGGGCTCCTGTGTCCCAACAAAACTCAAAGGTCAACATATGTCTTAATCTATAGAGAGCAATACTAGGCAGCACAACTAATGCTATAGGTCTTTTAAGTGGAATGTCATCTTAAAATGAGATTAATATCCTTACTTTTGAGATGAGTTATCAACTAATAATCTCTCAAAACCCTCGTCTAGCCGTGCTGGCGCCATCCGAACCTTTTCCGATTTGAACCGGCCATCGGTTCACGATTCCGACAGCGTATCGGATGCTCCAAAGAGTATTACACAGGCCGCGGAAAGAGGTACCTTTTATTCCAAGAAACCCCTAATTACTTATTTGAAGGTTGTATTTCGGCACATTGTTGTTATGTAAATGCGTGAGATCAGCCTGAACAGTGCATACACGTGCTTGAGACTTGTTTTGGGAGATTTTGATAGTGCTTTATCTGTGGATATATTATGTGGTTGCACAGTTCATGAATTAGGGGTAACAATATTTGTTGCCATGACGCGATTGAAACATTATGGCAAATATAATCGCATTTGAATTAAGGAATTTGATAGAGCAATATGATTAATTTTCTCTAAATTTTTGTAGTTTTCAGTCTCATTTGTTTTTGGATGTAAGTACCATTACAGCATCAAGCACGACTTGTGAAATTTTGCTTATACATGGCTCTGAATTTACATTTACTATCAATAAATTGATTATTGCAATTTCATTTCGTCCAGTTTTTGGATTAAAGACCCTAAAATTCTTTTGTTGTATGCCTTTCTTGTCACCTATTTGCCTTCCATCTCTTTCTGGAAGTTAAAGATTAAAATCAACTCATAGTTATCATTCATAATATTTTCAGGTGCCTAATTTGTTTTTCGTTATTGAGGCGAGGGTAACATGTTTCGATTTTTGAGCCGCATAGTTAGTAAACTAGCCCATAGCCTTGCATATATCGTGCCTGATTGTATATAAACAAACGAACTTCCCAATATCCTCTCCTTTTTGTGGTAGTAATGCCAATAGTGGTTGCTTGGCACATTGTATCCATTATTCTGCATAATTTTTCCTCATCCCCTCTCTTTACATTGAACACATCTTTTTAATAGCTAGTAGCTATCATTATTTTTGTGGCTTTCTATTCATTTTCAAGCTTTAATTGAGAAGGAAGTGGAAAGGAAAAAAAATTAAAATAGGTATAGCTGGTTCCCAACGGTGTCAGATTCAAGCAAAGACTGTTAACGATGGTAAAGGGAGCGGGCTCGAGGCGGGTTGAGAGAACAAGTAGAGTTACAAGTCAATTTAGCTAAACCTTGAGATAACCTGCCAAGTTGCCATTCCTACTAATCCCTGTCCCCCCACACAACGAGGAGAGATGGATGGGTAAGAAATAAGAAATATATGGTGAAGATTGACAAATTATTTTCCAGGGCATGGATATCTTGAATTGACTGTAAAATAGGGATTGTAGCCAATTTAGAAATTTGATAGCTTCTCTATCACAATCACATTCCCTCAAAATAGATTTCATCCTTAGTTCTTTTTGGATGATTAACATGCTCGAATAAATTTGGAATTTGAATGATTGCTATATGTTGAAACTATTGTGTTTTATCTAAGCAAATTGCTTGTTTTCATTGTTTTCCACATCTATTTCATCACTTTTCTTTTTATCTTTGCTGAAAAACATATGCGCTCTTTTGATGCTTTATAAATTGAAGTCTCCTTCTCTTGGTTTACATGCCTGACCTATATATCATAATTCTTGCAGTGGCATGCTAGTTCAAGATCCTTCGGAGGGTAATGATGTGGATGCAAGTTAGGCAGATGGGAGCTATACAAGGGCCCTTGGAGAATTTTCAACCATCTTCAGGCTCGAGGAGCTTTGCTGGGACCGGAAGAGTACTCTGGTGAAATTGTACCATCTGCTCCTCAACAGCCTGAGTCCTTATACACAATGTTGTTTTCTGGAGAAATGGTATCACAGATATTGATGGTCCTCTGAGAAGGTTGGATGATCCTGAAAATGCACCATTTCTGTAGGTAACAGGCGATGGGCATTGGGCTATAGATGTAACAGAATAAAAATAGAAGATCAATAAATATGGGTTTAATATCATCTCTGCCTGATATTTCTGATTGAAATGCTAGAATTGTATTGCTAGTAGCCAATTAACCGACATTTTATGTACATACAAAAGAATTAGTATATAAACCATTAGTTCACAAATTTTCCAGAATACAACATCTGTTTAAATCTCATTAAACTACTCTGTCCCCTTTTTTTCCAAGATTCTCTATCGCCTGCATGTGTATCATTTCTATAGATTCTGCGCACATATTGTTTCATCAAAATACATCTTCAAGTTTTGACCATCTTTCCCTTATTTTATTTTGAACATGTGTTGAAGTCTTTAAGGATGCAATGGGTAGTGATGATGTTTAATTGCAGAGCTTCAGAAAATCCGAGTGCCCTAAAGAGCTGGAACCTGCTGACAGAAGATCTTCTGTTCACGTTAATCTTGTAAGGAAGGATAAATATTGCCCTCTAAGTCTATATAGACATCTTTTATGCTTCTCTTCAGCTCTTCTCCTTTCGAGACAGGCTTGAGAATAATTTTTCCATTGCTTTTTTCTGAGGTTGTCTACCTTGAGTTTACTTTCATAGCCTGAACAGTTCTGAAGAGCAAAATGTGGGGGACTTAAAAGGATTTTCCCGGCTTCATATTCTTTTAGATCAAATGTTAGTGAGAGAAAGGAAGATTAGTTGGCGCAAATTGAGCTATTTATTTTGTTTTCAACATTATTCACTTCTCCTTTCTGATTTCTAGAAGATCAACATTCCCTTTTTTGTTTCGATTTTCTAACCCTTAGCGTAGTGGTAATGCACAACTCGTGTATGCATGTACAAATGTGAAATAATCAGTGAAAAGGTGATATCGTTGTCTTTACTTTGCAGGAACCAGAGAAATGTCGTACTCCATTTCAAGGTGTGGGTAGAACCCTAGGAAATAGCTCTGCTAATGAACCGGTTCCAGAAGCAGCCGTTTCTTCTCTCAATACAGCTCATTCGCCTTCTATGGGCATGGTAGTGGACAAATCACTGCCATCCAATTCAATTCAACAAAGGCTGGTAGATGAGCTAGCCATGTTGTGATAATTCATACATTTTCCCGTAATATGCATCAGCCTAGTTGTGTGTGAAGTAAAATTTCATTCTTGTTCAAACTAAATATCGGAATATTTATACTCGGGTCTTGCATAGTGATTGCGCTTACTGAGATGTACTCTAGAAGTAAACCTACACGAAAGAACCAGGTAAGCCAGTTCCTTGTGCCGGAGTTAAGTTTTGCATGGTCCAGCATGCTAGAGAAATCTTGGTTCAATTTAATTTTTAGTAAAAATTAACATTTTTATTCATATTTCACAATAAAATTAATAGTAAAAGAATAAAATGACACAGAGAACGGTTGCGGGGCATCTAAGTTTACCTCCATTCATAGTGGCATGGATGAAGATGAGAAAAAGCAAAAGATTGTCGGCCAAAAGTTATACTCACGGTGTAACTATTAAATCTTTAAGAATTTTCCGTCGCCTTAGGGTCCCACTAACTAGAATATGTCCAATGCAAGAGCCAAGAACCCTAATGGATATTGACGAGTCCTATCATGCAAAACAATTAATGGCTTGTATTTCAATTTTGTGTTTTGAATTTATTTTAAGTTTTATATTTTGAGTGTTCATTTTAAAATTGTTGAAAACGTGTTCTTTTTGACATTTTGAAAAATTATTTTTAACACTCAAAACGCTCTATGAAAATTTTGATTTGATTATAACTGAAAACATTCAAAACGACAAATTCATCATTTTGGATTTTCTTTGTAGATTTTTAACTTGGTTTCAAAAACGTGTTTTCGAAAATAGGGAAAAGAATGCATTTTCACTATTTTGAAAAATCGAAAATAGAAAATAGCTTGAAAATGATAAAAATGATATACCCTAAACCTTTCTGGTTATCATATAGATGTTCAATCAATTTCAACAATCGTTCAATGACACAGTTGTTAATTGGCTTAATCTTTTGAAATAAAACTCAGTCAATGGCGGAGGCAGTTGGGGCTGTGTGATCCCAGGCCCCCACTGATTTTGTGTCCAGGCTCAAGTCGATACTCAATGTAATAATAGTGTAAAAAGTTCAAACGAGCATTCGAATTTTAATAGTGTTATTAATTGAGGAGTTGTATTTCGAGATTATATTTTTAAACAAGTTATATTTTGTTGGATCATGTTACTATAAAAAGTCTCGTTAGTTAAATCTATAAAACATGAGAAATGATCTTGTGAACGCCGTTACTCGAACATATTACTATGAAACATCATCTCATCATTTCTTTACAAGACATTAGTCAACATATGAATTCTTGCTAACCTTAGGTTCAATAAGTACTAGATTGGGGAGAGGGCCACAAAAATCATTAAGATTTTGGGGCGTGTGAAAAGTGGAAAGATAATATTACATGACAAGTGAGTTAACTGTGAGTTTAAATCCTAAATTGTTTAGTGCATCATTCAATCACATACTGGAAAGGGGTTTTGCTTTATAATAGTCGTGTTAAAGTTAAGATCTAATTAAACCAGTTTAACTCAGAAAAGTGTACTATTGATTGACACGTGGAAAAAGTTAAAGAATAAAGATTAAGATAATCCTATAAAGTGAAGACTAATTAAATCAATTAACTCAGAAAAAGTGTACTATTTACTGAAATGTGGAAAGGGATAATTGAGATAAAGTGAAGGCTAAAACCAGTTTAACAGAAAAAGGCACCAGGAGAGATGCAGAATTATTTATTTACACATTTTCATGTTTATAGGAAGAATTTATTCTCTTACCAAAGTTTAATTTTTATAAATTGATCTTAAAAACATTACATGCATGCTCTAATGTCGCGTCTACGCCTTACCGACACGACTTCTTCTGGTTTTCATCTTTGTATCATAGTCATTGCTGTAACATAATTCTTGATATAGTGTCGCGTTACATTTTGCTATTGAAATGTTTAACTTTTTATAAAATAATATTTTGTCGAAACCTATTATGACAACACACGTGTCAACATTTTTCTTTAAAGTGGCTTTACTCTTCGCGAAATGCCAGGGGCCACTGGTGAGGACATGACGTAAAGTAAATACTAAAGCAATCTTGGAAAACCCTAGCCCTACCCTAAAAGCCAGCTGAATTCCTATATTTGAATACGTACACATACATGCAATCTATTAGCTGTAAAAATCATCTGCTCTCTCTCTCCACTTTTCAAAAATCTGCTAGTTTTCTTTAAGGTGACGGGTTCGTGTGCAATATATTCTTGACAGCAACGGGGTACAGAACCCTAATAATGTAGAAACCCTAAACCTGAGCTTGAGTCAAACAATGGCTATATTCTAATTGTCTCAGCTCTGAATATTAATCCAATAACAACCAGTCTCCATGGCTTCATTTTGATATTTTAATGAGCTGTTTATTAGTATTGGGAAGTGGATTTGTGCTGAAGTCACCTAAATTGGGGAATATGCGTATGAGGTAGGTTTTTTAATAATAAATTTGTGAAAAAATATTTTTTTTAAAAATGTAAGTTAGAATATAGAAAACTTATGATTTTACATATAAAATTATTTTATTCCAAGAATGTGTAATTCAAAATAATTTTTAAAAAAAATTTATACCAAGGGCTAAATATTGAAATGGAAAGCACGTCTTTTCGAAATTGTTTTAAGGTTTAATCCAGCATTGCAGTCTTCTAGTCAACTTAAAGCAGGAATGTCGTAAATATTTGCAAAATAAGAGCTTGGCGAATATGATATTTATGGAGATCGTGAGGCGAAATCGGAAGACAATAATAGATCTAGGACTGTGTGCCTTGCATAGGCATTTTGAGTTCCATTGATCGGATTGGGAGATTGTTAAAGTTCTTCGTAATTCATAATTTGGAGTCATATCAATTGAAGTGTTGTCTTAACTTCTGATTGATTGATTCAGTAAGCATTAATATACTTTTCAGTTCAAATTTGGGCTCCTATTCAATTACGCATTCTTTCACGATATATTATTACACGTAAGAATTATACTAAGTGTATATTCCATGGTGATTGTTTTTGACATTGTGTAGGAATTCAAAATGTGTTAGGTGGAAAAGTAAAGGAAAAAAAAAAACTGTCTAAACATGTGCGACACGTGACACAACATGTAGCATGGTTATTACACATAAACTCAAAATTTTTTCTTTATCTTTTAACTACGCATTTTTCAAAGAATCAATATTTTAAAATACATATTATCCCAAAATAACATTAAAATGGAGCAAATTATTTTTTATCGTCGGCCTCTATGATAGAACGAGTCGAGAAGTTTGCTAGGATTGAAAATTCTGTATTTTATATATTCATACTATTGAGTCCTTGAATTTTCGAAATAATTAAATGCCACATTTTTCACCCGAAAGAAAAAGCTTGAAACTTCAAATGGAGTTCGGAGTGGAAACACCAAGGAGAATGCTTTGCCCTTGTAATGATTAATTTGTTGACCTTTTCCTATTGTTTGTTGTTTCTAAAGGCAAAATTAGTATCATCTTTTTTGTCAGAATGTGTTGCGAGTCCCAATTTTTGTACAAGGCTATTAGTGTGGAGTTATTCACGCGATCAATAGCGCCTGTTTGGGCTTTATTAAATTGTAATTTTGGGGGAAATGTGCATCGGAGGATGTGTGGTTAAAAAATAATAAAAAAAAAATACTTTGAGTTTATGTGTAATATTATTTTATTCAAGTATATGTTGCTAAAAATCCATTCGAGCCGACGAAGTTAGTAATATTATCCGATGATTTTCATGATAGAAGAGATATTTGGTGATAAGTTTGAGCTTGTTCGGAGAGGAAATGTATTTTTGAAAAAGTTGAGGTCAAACACAATCATAGTCGCAATTAAATGTATTGAATTTTGATTATAAACTTGAATAGACACGTAATCTTACTGTATCGAGGCCCGAGCAAGAGCATAAACTAACGAACATAATGTTAAGAATTTATGAAAGTTTTGCAGATATTTAGACAATGATATCCATTGATGCTGACTTCTTACTGCTTCAACTTCTTCGAAGGGTAATCACTTCGTATGTATTACTCTCATATCCATCTGAAAGAGTAAAATTGTTCCAAAAAAATTCCTTTTATTTTAAAAATCAAACGGTAAGTGTAACTATTCAAATTACATTATATGATGTTCTTTATAAAACAACTTTACATTTGAGCTGGATATCATCTGCGTTGCGAAGTTATTTGTCATGCCCACGTTGTTGGTGGAATGCGCTCTCATATTATTAGAAGGTCAACTAGTTCGAGATATTTGCGTTACATATGAAAAGTTCAGAAAATAAATATTATGAAAGGTCTAGATCCTGAACCCGTTGGCAACTGGGGAAAAAGCTGCTACCGAAGAAGACGTCAATCCATGAGAGTAGAGAATAATAGGAAATGAGTAGAGAGTGCTCAGGCCTAGGTTTCTATAAAATTAAAAATTGTTAAGAAGTTACTTTTTAATGAATTAAAATAAAACAGAAATTTTAACATGTACATTCACAATTATTATCAATTTATCAACTTTATTTTAAATAATATTAAATTTTTTATCCCAACACTTACTGGACTCACAGTAATGAGTACATAAACCACAGTATTTGTGATTCCCTGCCCCAATATTATCGTCACTGCGTCACAGCATAAACACTACTCAACAACTACACCTCGATTTGATTGTTCATCTCAATTATTTTGGAACTCTTAATTAACAAAAACTCCATTCTGAGTACTAGTAAAATGGCAGTGTTTCAGTGGCAGTGTACAAAGAGAGTTGAGGTTTTCATCGGGAAGGTAAAGCCTTGCAAATAAGTTAATAAATGGGCAATCCCTTCTTCTCTGCAAACACCGTGAGCTATCTGTACGTAATCTCTCTCTTAAAACTTATTTGCTGTTAATGACCATAAAGATAAAAACCATTTTGCTACAGCGACAGACTCAACAACGGGGTTAATGATGGAGGAAACACTTGTCATGATTAAATAGTTTGAAAAAAAAATAAAAATACAGCATTCAATCCCATCGTGCCACCTCCACCCTCACCCTCTTAACTCTCCCGTCATTTGCCCTGTTCCAGGAGCATTATTGAAGATAAAAACCCCTTTTCTTTTAAACAGACTACTTTCTCAGACAACTATTTAGAATTTTCAGTGAAAGGCTGAAACCAGTAGCATAAAACTCGGGAGACGAACACTCAAAAAGGGAGAGAAGAAACGGATAGCTCATGCAAAAGGGAACAAATAGGAGCGAGACAGATATATAACATCATTTTGTAAGTGTATGCGTGAGAGAGTGTGAAATGGAGGTTGGTAGTTCCAGTAGCACTTCATTTTTGATAGCTTTTGGGGACAACGTTAATGCTTTGTGTCCTACGATGATGATGCCTTCCATGACTTCTCATAATGCAGATAGCAATACCCTATTTCACCCTCTTCTTCCCACCACCAACAATCAAAACCTAAATCTTCACAAAAGCCCTGGTAATTCTTCTGTCATGGTTGAAGAACAAAATAACAGTACCAATACCAACAAAAATCCAAGCACAGGGTATTATTTTATGAAGCCGGGCTATAGCAACAACTACGACGACGGAGAACGGTCTTTCAAGGCAAAGATCATGGCTCATCCTCATTACCATCGTCTCTTGACTGCCTATGTTAATTGTAAGAAGGTAAATATGTAACCAAAGTTTTCAAATGAACTTTAAATACCCTAAAATCTCTGATCATAAACTCTCTCCGAGGTTATACTCAAGATTTACTCTCTTGAATCGAGCCAAGGAAGAGCAGTGTAACAAAAACCTATGACTACTACTGAATAGAGTGGTATAAAGACAGTTTAGTGACCAGCTCCCCATGTTATATCAGTGTCTGAAGTCCTACCGATCATGTTAAATAAATTTTCAGATAGGAGCGCCTCCTGAAGTGGCGGTAAGACTTGAAGAAGCATGTGCATCTGCGGCTGCAATAGGCCGCAATGGAACAAGCTATATCGGTGAAGATCCAGCGCTCGACCAATTTATGGAGGCTTACTGTGAAATGTTGACAAAGTATGAGCAAGAACTTTCTAAACCCATCAAGGAAGCCATGCTTTTTCTTTCAAGAATCGAGTCCCAGTTTAAAGCCTTCACACTATCCTCTGATTCTGGTGATAAATTTCTCTCTCTCATTTTCTTTCATTCTCTGAATATAAGGCTTTTCTTCTTCTCAGATCTCACTGTTTTTGGCTGGATTACTGCCTGATTTTGCTTATAATATATGTATTTAAAATTTTATGATTCTAGCACATGTTTGTTTCCAAGGAAATGAAGATTTACATTTTTTTTTATTATTTGTAAAAGAGCCTTTTAAAGATGCAATCCCTCCATTGTTTAATCTCTCTTTATCCATACTCGTATTCAATGGTTTGTAATATGATATTGACCGTCAAGAGGAAGCTAGATGGTAACACTCCTTTCTATGTTTGAGGTTCCAGTGGGAATTTAATTGTTAGGGAACTAATTCTAATTAGATGTTCACATTTTAGATATCTAGAATTTAACTATTTCCGCTTCTAAAGTGCAGTGGTTGTTATAGACTAACGGTGTGAATGTTGTTTGGCGTTGCAGGCATCAATTTTGTTATGCTCCATTTACCTTATAAATGGCGAACGTTAAGATTTATGAGTAAAAAAAAACTCGCTCTTGTTCAGGGTTACCTGATTGATTTTTGATCGCTACATCTAAGTCATTAATGAAGGAACGTATATGCCACTATTTTCTTTATCTGTCTGCAAATATCGCGTGCGCAATTTATAGTATATTGTCTGCTTGTTTATTCCCCCTCGAGTGTTCTTGTAAGTCTAATACTGATCCCCTGGACGAGTATGGAAACCTCAAATTAATTTTGAATCTTTGGGTATTAGCATAGAAATTAGAGGTTTTAATACTCGCTGAGTGTATGATATGAGTGATTATTTTGTACCCGTTTTAAGAACTGATTTTAATAGGATGCATGTCATAAAAATCCAAGAGGAGTGGAGGGTGGGGGTAATATCTCTTCTGATGCTGCATTTTAAACACCTTGTGTATCCTGTGAGTCAAGAGTTGTGGACTTTGAGGTAATTCTTAGAGTTGCTAGTTCAATTCTTTTCTCCATTTTAAATCCTTCTCTCCTTTTTATAGTCATCTTCGTCGCTCTCCTGAAGTAACAGCTTACGAATGTTACAGTGGATTTAATTGTCTGACGACGAATTGAAAGTGATTTTTTTCCCTATTATTGGTCCGTCATTGTTTAATATGGATTGTTTTCAATTCTAAAGTCAATTCCATTTTTTCATCGGTGGATATTTTGAAGTTATGGTTATGTTTTTGACTCTTTGTGTGTGTCCACTCTCGTGTGCTCTCTTGAACTATACCAGTGAATGGATGTTTTTTTAGATTAAATACTTGGCGTGGAAGTTCCATTATGTAGCTTGAAATATCTGTAACTATCCTATATTTTTTTTTGGTGGCATGTATATTCTTCCTTGTGCTACGACGTAAAATTTGTCAACTAAATAAGGAAAGATAGATATGCATAAGGGATGTAAAGAAGCCTCTGATTGGCCATGAACGGACAAAGGATAAACTTACATGTGTTGATAGAGCTGTTGGAAACTTTACATGGATGTAAAATTAAGTTTAAACTCAATGTATATATTTTTCTCCGATGCCGAAGATCATTCTCTCGATGATGTTGAATGGATAATCCCACCAAACTCGAGAAAATCTAAAACAAATAACTGGAGTGTCTTATCTGCAACAAGATTTCATGTAGAAACACGATATTACTACAAAGAAGATAGTAAATTTTTATCGAACCTATAATTACGATTCAAAATGCTTTCCTATTACTGTGAATGTATGTAGTCATGAGAACTGTGATGCTCTTTGGTTTTCTTATGGGTTCAAATTTTGGTGTATTTTATGAATGTTTTGTCAAATGGAATGAAGTATCATTGGATATGAATCGACTGATAATTAGTTTCTCTTTATTGCTGTGACAAAGACGAGGTCGCTGGTCTACATGATGTGAAGTGTTAGTTGACTGACTTTACGGCTTCTTTTTATTTTTTTCATTCTTTTTTTTTTCTTGTCATAATTCTTATATAACGAGGAAATTTTTGAATTAAATCAAGAGTTAACGAATTTTTCTCTTTGATCAAGTAAATATACCGACTAAAATTGCCTTGGATGAATGTTGTTTTTCTAATCAACAAAAATGTAGGCCTTATTTCCAAGTTTATCATCATTTGACAAGTGGGAAATTCGATTGAGTTAACTTTAATCTTCTTTTCTTGTTTTATTCTTTTTATCGCCCACTTGCTCTGATTACTCTTCCCAGCATTAAATAATGGTCTCTGTGCATATATAAACTCGATTCTTATTTTACGTTGAAAATGGTGATTTGTCTGGTTGGTGAGTATTGAAATTGGAAACTCGGCTTTAGTAGCATCGCTACAATCACAGCTGACCTTCATATTAACTGGAAATGATCTTTAGTTACTCCTAAAGAATTAGTGCTTGGAAAAAGCCGTGCAATAAAAACTGGAGCGTTTATCGAAGCATTGAGAAAGATCCAATTGATACTTACCTGCATCTATAAACTATGAATCATATTGAGCGATTTATCTCAATCTAGAGTAAGAACAGCTTTTATTTTGTGATGATGACGTTAACATGTAAAATGCTATCTATCCATAAACTTGTAAAGTATTGTATGTAATTTAGTCACTGTTTGATCCCGATTATCTAAAAATTCATTTTTTCCAAACTAATTTTCAACCACACACTCACAATAAAATATTTGCACGTGAACTTAGATATTTTTTTTTCTATTTTTAAGCTACATGTTCTCCAAAAATTCATTATTATAAAACTCATTTAAAGGGCGCAATCATAGGCTTAATAGCTTGGTGCTTATGACATGTCATATATATGCGCAGCTTGTCCTGAAGCAATGGATAGAAATGGTTCGTCTGAAGAGGAGTTTGATGTGAATAATAGTTTCATAGACCCCCTGGCAGAAGATCAGGAACTAAAAGGTCAGCTCTTGCGAAAATACAGTGGATACTTGGGCAGCCTCAAGCAGGAGTTTATGAAGAAAAGGAAGAAAGGTAAGCTGCCCAAAGAAGCCAGACAACAATTGTTAGAGTGGTGGAGCAGGCATTACAAATGGCCATATCCATCGGTATGTTATAACCTAAGAAATGTCAAATTCATATTGCTATTAGTTTTTATGTTATTTGATAATTTGATTACAAACCCTGAATTATGCATTCCTTGTTTCTTCCCATTTAAAGTCGAAGTGAATATTTATGCACAATGTATTCGGTGACATTTAGCACTGTTAGTATACACTCAAGAGTCGAGACTGTTATCTGTTTATCTTGCGCTAAATTCAGTTTATTTCAATGATTTTGGTTCCATGTATTTTTCTTTCTTATAGTATGTTTCTTTTATTCTTCGTCTTCGTTTGATCTGCTGCTAATGTCGTTTATCTTTAGTGGTTACCGGTGCCATCTAATTGATTATTTTCGAGGTACTATGTGAAATCTTCAGCTATTTCTTCTTTAAACTATATATTTCTTGAAATCCCTCCATGTGTATATGTGCATGTGATCACGCAGAAGTGATTGTTCTGTAGTACCCCATATAATATTGACTCTAGAGATATAATAATATGGAGTAGATAAAATTGTTTTAAGCACTGACGCAACCGAAAGCACCCTCGAAGATGTGTGTATTTGCTAAACACCTTGTATGGAAAATATTTATGGCCTGAAATTATCGAATGTACACAATCTCGTCTTGATTATAGGTCGTAAATCCCTTTGTCCAAACTCAAACGAACGATGGGAAAATATGTACTCAGAACGTGCACTACTGAGTAGGGCCAGACACTACAGTGAGATATATTTTTGGTTTCTTTTTCTAGCCTTTCATAATGGTGCAACGTTAACGTCTAAACAGGAATCACAGAAGCTGGCACTTGCCGAATCAACAGGACTGGATCAGAAGCAAATAAACAATTGGTTCATTAACCAAAGGAAGAGGCACTGGAAACCTTCGGAAGACATGCAGTTCGTGGTAATGGAAGCTGCTGCTGCACATCCACGTTATTACGTGGACAATGTTTTGGGAAATCGTTTTTCAATGGATATTTCACCATCCCTTCTCTGAGAATTTCGTGTTCTTAAATTGAATGCGCTTAGAAATCAAAATGCATGAACTGGTATTGGTTGCATACTCTGCTGGAAGTCTTAAAACTGAGGCTGTAATATTTCCTGATTATGAATTTATTTTCTTTTGCAATCTCGATTCATATTCACATAAGTTTGCAAATTATTAGTTGCAGTCACTTCGACTGAATATTAGCTTGTATTGCTAAGCCAAAAAAAGTAGCTTTTATGTTGAATAAGTAACTTTTATTTGTAGTGACGTGTTTACATTATATAATTGAGTACAATGGAACTTAAATTATTTCTAGTGTAGGCTGCCAACTGGCCCAACATGTCACAATTTTTGAAGTTCAATGAAGGGAAAAATTCAAATATGCCTACTTTAGAAAAACAATTTCATGAAATACACTGTTTTATATGCGTATTATAATTTTTATTATATAAAATAAAACTAAAAATACTGTTTCCTAAATTTACTCGTACAAGCAAAATTTGTATTTTCTATTCTCAACTTTGCCAAATGTAACAGCTTTACTCAAATCATTTTTCACCATAATACGTACTTAACCTTTCAATTATGTAATGAAATTCATTGGTTTTTTCATTAAATGATGAATTTACTCCTCTTTAAATAAATAAGCATAAAAGTTTAAAAAGAATAAAAAAAAGTGCAAACAGTCTCTTTCAAAATTATAAAATAAATCACACTTAAAATAATTAAATATATATTGACATATAAAAATGTAAGAAAAATTTCATAATCCCACCAAGCTCAGCCATCTAAACCCTCAATGCTTCCAAATTTCACAGAAAATAAGCAATCTCAAATAATTTTCATTTTCTTCCAAATTTCATTTTTCTGACTTCCCAGTTTCGAAATCCCAATTGGACGCCGATGACAAAATTAGTAGCCAATCTCCTAAAGAAGTGGCTCACTATCACACCTTACAACCCTCGACTATCGCTACCTCCTCCTACCATAATCCTTAACTGGTTTTCTGACGTAATTATACGCTATCCACATTCAGAGCATGTTTGACAATCATTATTATAGAAAAAATAGTTTTGAATAGTAATTTTGAGAAGAATGTATGGTTAGAAAGTATGATTTTTTAATATACGTGCTGAATATTTTATTGTGTAAATGTGTAGTTGAAAATGATCGTATAGCAAAATCATAAAATAAATTAATGAGTGTCAAACAGGTACTCAATTGCTTTCAATGCTAGGAAAATCATATCTTACATGCTTTTTCCAAAAAAAAAAATTATGTGTTAATATGTGTTTAAATTGTTTTAAATGTGATTTATTTGTACTTTTGAAAAATTGTAGGACTTCATTTATAATTTTTCTTTAGTGTTTTATAGCTTTTTTTTATGTTTATTTATTTAAAAAGAATGACAAATTCATTCGGTCAAAATGGAGGAAAGTAAAATGTTGCTACATAATTTAAAAGGTAGAGATGGATTAATGATTATGCTAAAAAGAAGTTTGAGAGTAAATTTATTATATTTTACAAATATTGAAAATAATGATAAAATGATTATGTTAGTGGTACATCAAAAGATGTACATAAGGGGTTACACCCCCTCATATGAGGTGGGACCCACTTGTATAAAATCACATGGGGGATGTGACCCCTTAGGTACACTCTTAAGTACTACTAGCATAATCCATGATAAAATACTGTGGCTCGCCATTGCCTCGTGGCCTACTCCATTTGGTAATTGGAGCGGGAATAGAGAAACAACTACTCAATTTTCTCTCATGCCGTCTCTTAAAACTCTCCGACAAGATTAAAATGGAAACTAGAACAAGAAAGCAGCAGCCCAACCCAATCAAACCCAGCCCAGCCCAGCCCAGCCCAGCCAACGTTGAATTTACCTTTTACCCCCCGCCCCCACCCAGAAAATGGAAAATAATAATAAATGAAAAATTAGGATTAAAAAACAGCCTTAAATTTCACAATAGGCACCTAGTTTTTCGCCCCGTCACATTGTTGTGTATTCAAGGAGCAGTTCAGTCTCACTCTGGGAAATAACGATGGAGAAGCCTTTGATCATCCATCCATGGCCAAGATAATACGTCTAAAGAAGTATTTAACTCTTACACCATCATAGGCACCAATGAAGTCGTTAGAGGTAGTTGAATAACCCTTTCTGTATGTTTATACTTGTTATTTTTGAAGCGTTGTTATGAAGCCGCTGTGGAATGAGAGTTGATTTTTGTTGTTGATGTATCGACTAGTCTCATTGCAAACGGGCAGGAGTTCCACATATCTCTCTCTTTTATTTCTTGGGTTGTTAATTCGCGGTGTTAATGGGAATTGGCCCTTTTAGTTGATTTTCTGTGTTGTAGACAAGATACTGTGTTATGTTTGCTTTAACTCTTAGTGGAACTTTCTTTTCTTTTTGTCAAATTAGTGTTGTAATAAATGTATGGGTGATTTGAATAATTGAATCTGTATCGTTTGTCTTGGTATGGATTGAAGATGGTGATTTCGTTATGATCCGACCTTCAAAAAGTGATTCTGCCCCAAAAGAGATAACTGCTACAATATGTGGATTCGCCTTAAGTGGTTCTATAGGCCAGAGCAATCAGTTGGAGGGCGGAAAGGGTTCCATGGAAGGAAGGAATTATTCTTCTCAGATCGCTATGAAATTCAGAGTGCTGACACCATCGAGAGCAAGTGCATTGTTCATACTTTCAGCAATTACACCAAACTACAGAACGTCAGGCCTGAGGGTTACTATTGTCGGTTTCAATATAAACCTTCCACTGGAGATTTATCGCGAAATATAGTTGTAAGTCTTGTGAAAAAGATGGTTTCTCGTCTAAGTTTAATTGATGGTGTTATGGAGCTGTTAAAAGCCATTTTTTGTTTAAATGTTCTAGGTACTGTAAATGCGAGAAGCCCATCAATCCTGATGAGTTTATGGCACATTGCGATGAATGTGAAGACTGGTACATGAATTTCTTTTCTGCCTATGTTATAATGTGAATGCATAAATTAAATGCTAATCCTTGTCAACTTTAACATTGAGAAAAATGAACACCTGCATTTGGTAGTTGTAACGTTGGAGAAAAGAGATTTAAATTGTTGAGGCATCTGAACTGATTTCTTCCTGAAAAATCTGAACTTATCAATCCAGCCTACAGAATGGGCTTTGTTTATATTTGCTCTTCTACTAAAAGAATTGAGTATATAAAGTTTGTTTGATAAATATCGCTGTCATCAGGAATTGTCATAAGAATGTGCATTTTCAAGAAACAACAAAATATTGCAAAACAATTTTTCACCCCCTAGGAAGAATTCATCAGCTGTTTGATTTCATTTTAGCTGTAGTTGCCAACAGGTGCTTCTAGATTTTTTTTTCCCAATTCAAGGAACATGGATTTTGGCATATTACTTATGCTAGGCACTTTATATATTTCTGATCCACAAGTTGTGTGATCATGGATTAATTTTTGCTTAATACCCAAATAATCTTCCTATGATCCCTTTTTGCCTAATTATCATATAATCACACGCTTAATATGCTTAATGTCTATGGATTGCTGTCAAGCTCATCTCAATTAGTAAGCATATATTATGGTCCTCGCTACTACATGCTAAGATGATGGAGACCTATAGAGAAAACATTGCCTGTTTGTAAGGGTAACGATTGGTGTCCAAATGGGCCACTGCGACACCCATTAGGTTGTCCATGGAGGTATTGGGGGAAGGCAGGGGAAAATTGTTACTGAATAATATTGGCTTTTGAATATTGTAGGGTATCTCCATTCTAGTTATTCATGATTTTCCAATGTCGTCCTTTATAGAATGTTTTCTCCAATGTCTATGTAGGTTTCATCGGGCTTGTATGGGTATGGCCTTTGAACAGGCAAAGCAATTAGATAAGTATGTTTGTTCTGAGTGTGAACTTGATGAGGAATTAAAGATGGGCAACAACTCACTACCAAATGGCAAGGTAAGACTGACATTTCCTGATCACGGTTTGTTTTGGCTCACTTGTTCAATTTTCTGCTCCTTATATTGGCAGAAAGAAAAACATAAAGTTGATTGTATTCATTATGAATTAGTTTGAACAAGGTTAAACTATGAATGAACAAACGTTTTGACAGCTTTGCTAAGATTTGTCTCAAGTGCGTTTCTTTCTGATTTCCCGTTCAGGGGGAGCACCTAATGAAGATTTGAATAAGTTTTAACATCAGTTATATTAAAAGCAGTGTGTGAATACAGTTTTGTTTACTCCTGCACAACCATTTTAGTACATTTCCAATGAATGAATCTTTATTGCAAATTTTGTCCTTGATCACTGTTTGTACACTGCTTTCATGAGGGAAAGTAAATTAGATCACTAAGAGTGGCTGTTGATTTTTTGAAGCCCACCTTTGTGATTACTTGACTATTCTGACCATGCTAATAAACTTATTAGCACACTATATTGGAACCTTGTCGTCAAGTGACCGATTTATAATATTACTCACACACATGCATGCCCGAGATTTTGTCCTTCGATTGCTCACATTAATGTAATGAAAGGCCGTGGTGAACAACAGGTGCTCGAGAAAACCATCTGCTTACATTGTTTGAAAAGATCTGGTAGTCTTTCATTTAACAAGTCAAATTAATTTCTGTTGCTCCTTTCTTTCAGCTGTCTTCCTTGATTATGTCTATTGCTAAATAAAGCTTCTGTTTTTTCTGCAGGCAAGAGTCCTAAGAGCTCAATTGTGAGGTCAGCACGTCAAATGGATCTGGCTAGGATGTGAGAAAGGTCATTGTGTGCATAATGCACTCTGTTTGCTTTATAGTTTACTGATCAGGAAGACACCAAATTCTCCTTAGTATAGGTAGAAGAAGCTGATCTGGAAAATCCTTCTTTAAGTTTAGGTAGGGATGGCAAAAAGTTCGTTGGCTCGGGCTCGGCTTGGAAAAAGCTCGAGCCGGGCCCGACTCGGGCTCGGTTGTACCGAGCCGTGGCTCGGGCCGAGTCTCATTTTTTGGCCGGGCTTTGCTCAGCTCGGCTCAGGCCCAAAAAAGCCCGGCCAAAAAAAGCCCGGGCTCGGCCCGAGCTTTTTTTTTGGGCTCTGCTGGTTGATATAGCTAAATGCAAATAATTTACGAAATTATTTAGAGATCAATACTAGTGTTCAATTTATAACACATATAAATTGTACAAATTTTAAATTCTTTAAATAAAAAATGTGTATTTCTCCAAAAAAAAAAAAAAATCGAGCCGGCTCGGGCTCGGGCTCGGCTCGGACCAAAGCTCGGGCCGAGCCTCATTTATTTTGGCCGAGTTTTGCTCAGCTCGGCTCGGGCCCAAAAAAGCTCGGTCCGAAAAAGCTCGAGCCCGAGCTTTTTTTTTTCGGCTCGTCTCGTTGACATAGCTAAGTTTAGGGGTGGACGGGTTCTCTGTTCAGACCAGTATATGCTGGTAATTGATGTCTTTAGCTATGACTTGAATACTCGCATGTTAGATTTAATAGTCAACTCTGAAGTACTTATAGAAAGTTAATATTTTACCTCTTGGTGTTACTATGATAATTTTTGCATCACGTTATTCACTAGGAGATGAAGCATATTAGCTAGAGCGAGCCAATCCTTTTACGTTCTTTGGAAGGTATATCTATTTAATTTTAATATGCTGAAAACCTATCGTCACATACTTGAAATAGAAGGCCGACAAACATATTAAACCATGCAATTGACCAATGAGTTTTACACCTGTACAGACACTATTGAGGTTTTATGTACCATCATGTACTGTTACTTTGCAAAAAAGGCTATATTTTTTGAAGGTGAAATTTACTGATTTATCAAGGAAAAATTGTGCAAATGATTATCCTCTTTTGAGTTTTCGGTTGATCAGTAGTTGTTGTACTCAAACAAGAGGCTATAAAGGCAACAAAAAAGTTGCAAAACTCTAAAGGAAAAATAGTCACTCCTAATACTGATACTACAAAATTTAGCTTCGGGTTGGTAATGATTTTTTAAAACTCATTTTTAATTACTTTTTTTTTCAATATAAAATAAGTTTGTATGTTGGACCCTAAAATTCTACTTTTTAACCACATTTTTCAAAATATCACTTCTCAATTTATTTTCAAAAAAATTACATTAAACATCGTCTCCATGAAAAATGCTTCTCGCACATAATGTTTTTACATAATGATGATGTATTAATATGTAAGTGGAAAAGTTATTTGATTAATGGAATTTTAATTCAATTAAATTTCGTAACATCATATCATTTGTTGGTAAATCATTACGTAAATTGTCGGCACAACCCTTATCTCCATTTGAAGTTGCAACCTGGCCTCGAAAAAGCACAACATGGGTGAATTGAGTCCAGATGAAGTGATAGTCCTTATCCAAAAAGTAGGTAGAGACAAGGATGTACATCTGAAGTATTTACTATTTATGGCTACTTGACGCCATTCAATTTGATATTTATCATATTACAAATATCAGTATGTTTATTGATCATGAAAATTGTTGGGACTTTTGTGTTTATTCTCAAGCCAAACTTAATAAAGATTGCTCTTGTAAACAAAAAGAAACAACTAACAAGTGAGTCTACTCAAATTTTCTTGAAAAGGAATTAAATGGTCGATCACAATATGGTGTTGAAACTAGAAATCGAATGACAAACTTTAGGGTTTGTGCTTATGAAGTAGGTTAGTGTATAAGAGAGTATTTATAAACAACTAGTTTCTTGAATGCTTCAAGTTTTAGATTCGTTCTATTTTTAATCTTAAGCCACAATTTCCATGCTTCATATTAAATACGTCCAATTACCGTACGAGATACTATTATATTTCCCCGTCATCAATTGGATAGGGATGAGTCGGGGCTGAGTGCCTTCATGTATATCTTATCAAGATATCTGCTTGGTGGTATATGTAACTTGGCCATTTGGAAAAGTTGCCTTTCTCATTTTACTATGTAACTTGGCCATTTGGAAAAGTTGCTAGTCAATCCATTGATTATGCCTATACCGACTTGTGGTTCATTTATTACGGTAATGTTAAATTCTTGGTTTTTCTTTTTCTTTTCCAACTGTATCACGGAACATGACCGTGTACAACGGCACGTCAAAAGTTCAAAGTATTCACACTAAATTTACGCTTTCAACTTCATTAATAGTCAAAACTATTCTGCTGATTAAGCTAAAAAATAAATTAATTAATTAAAAACGGCAAGAAATTTATCAATTTTACATTTTGCCGACTCCACCACAAACCAATTGACATTTTCCAGTCGGCCTGCCATGAACACAATATTCACGCGGCTTGCAGCTGTCTCCCTGGCCCATGTCCTCTTATCAAAACGCATATTTTGGCGACAAAATCATAACTACCATCCCTAACTTACTAAAGAAGTTCAGATATAACGTCCATCATAATCAGGACCCCCTCCACTTTATGCGTCCACTTTGTGTTTCTCTGACACCAAGGTGTTGCAATTTTGAATGACTGAGATCTAATATCTTAATTTAAACGAACAATTCTATCATGTACACATATAAGATCGACCTTCTTTAAATAAAATTTTATTAACTTTCTAATTGATCGAAATTTTAATTTTAATCCTACGAAGTCGGTGATTTCTTCAACTTTTCAACGCTTCATTTGATGACCTTTTGTCAAAATCTTATCATTTGTATATTGAAATTAACATTTTTTTTAATTTTAAAGTTACTTCACATTGACTGCATCCCCGGGAAAAGTAGCCGTTGGGACCCACCCACCCAAATGTAGTAAGCGGTTTTTACCAGTCATCTATACTAACTATTTTCAATTTAATGAAGCCTCCCTTTCAATTTTCTGATCACCTAAAACCAAAAACGTAACAATCAAACAATAAATCTCACTATTCTTGATTTTTCCGATTGTCCGATAAATGCTTATCGAAAAAGACATACAGTAATTCGCATATGTATAGGTAGCTTGTTGTTCAGTTAACCCTTTAATGCAGGTTATTATGGAATGTTCTTTGGCATTGATTCAAGTTTAAAGCTATCCCTGCACTCTTCGATCCGCAACTCTCCACTATCTCTGTCTGCATTTTTCGCTTCCTTTAAAACTTCAACTTTTATTCCTCTTTTTGTATATTTTGTATTTTTGGGATCCCGTATAACTCTAGCGTACACTGTAAGCCGCTGAAATATTCCAACAGTACGTATTTTCTTCATAGATTTCTCCGCTTTCTGTGTCTTTGTGGATGTAATGATGTTACCTGTTTGTGTTTTCATAGTAAATTTTGTTCTTTACTCGTGAATAAAGATTATTAGCGATTTTCTGATGAAGGTATGAAACAAATAATTATACTTTCTTTGCTTTTTTTTTTTTTAAAGGTTGAAGATGGACTATAATTCTGTTATTTGCTCGTGAATAAGGATTATTAGCTATTTTCTGATAAAGGTATGAAACAAATAATTTATCCTTTCTTTATCTTTTTTTTTTTTTAAGGTTGACGATGGAGCGTAATTCTGTTCAGAAGAAAATCGAAGGAACTAATCAATATAGTATTTTTGTAATTCTGTCGAAAATGAATGTGTGCAAATACTTTGTTTTTACTGTTGTATTTTCCATAACTTGATTATATTAATGTGTGAGAGTTTCCTAGAATTTGTCTTGTCACTAATCTCAAAGGTGATTCAGAATATTTCCTCGTATATTGGAGCACGTTTGGTTTGATCCAGTTTTGAAGGTTCGTTGTTTTCCGTGGAGAATCGATTGATCTCTGTCAAAAAATAAACTTTCAGTTACATTCTTTTCGGAGTTTAAATATGGGATAAATTCATTGGGCTAAATCATCCGCCAATAAAGAATTTTATGTTTATTTAAAATGCTAAAATTAGAAAAAGGAAAAATGGGTGACTAGTTTTCTTCTTGGGTTGAGTTCTGTTTATTTAAATTCTACCGATCTGACCACCTTTCGTGTGCACATGGCTGCAATTCACCAAAGGAACATAGTAATATTTGATGGCTACCTATTGCACAATGTTATATCTGTATGTTTGTGTAGGTGGGTAACTATCATGATTGTGCATGTGAGTATTGATAATTGATGCTTTAAGGGTGTAAAAACTTTACCTTCTTTGTCATGTGATTTAAAATTTACCTTTCCAGCTGAAGGCTCACTTATTTTCTCAGAGGTGATGCTAGATGGCAACGTTTGGGGATATAGGGCTAGCAGCAGCTATAAATATTCTCACTGCATTGGCTTTCCTTATAGCCTTTGCTATTCTCAGGCTTCAGCCGTTTAATGATAGAGTATATTTCCCAAAATGGTACCTCAAGGGTTTGAGGAGCAGCCCAACTCACTCAGGCGCATTTGTAACAAAATTTGTCAATGTGGATTGGAGATCATATTTGAGGTTTTTGAATTGGGTGCCAGATGCACTGAAAATGCCAGAACCAGAGCTCATTAGTCATGCAGGATTGGATTCGGCTGTCTATTTGCGGATTTACTTGCTCGGGTACAATCTTTTGTTCATTGATATCTCTTTGGACTATTTGCTTTTTGTCATATCTGTAAGACTAGCAATATCTAACTAATCCATATTAAGCACTTGTTTGATAATTTTTTTTTCTTTTTTAATTGATTCTTTGAAAAATGTTATTTATTTATTTATTTATTATGAATATGTGGTTAAAATGTAGGGAAAAATTATGGGAAATGTGAAAAATGATTTTTTTAGAATGTATAGTTGAAAATGAGTGTGGGAGAGAAGTGATTCTCAAAATCAAACAAGGGCTAAACTTGTTTTATGAATATTTTCATTAATAATCCTGGATAAAGTCAGTAAGTCATCTCGAGCTTGCCGATTTGTTTATGAATTTTCTTTTTTGGTGTAGAAGATAATTGTGGTCCAGTCCACTCGTTGGCTGATTATAACTGGATATTTGAACGGTACTTCAACGGAATTATATTCTTGATTGCCGGATGGATTTACTTGTGGCAAGTTACTTTATAATGCAACACATCAGAATTTTATCGAGTTCACATTCTTTAAGGAACACTGTCTGTTTTGCTGATTGATCAAATGAAGCTCAGTTCTTTGTTGATTCATGTGAATCTGATTTCCTTGGTTGATACTAATAGTGTTAAATCTATTATTTCATATGGGATAGCATCAACCTTATTGTAATGTACTGATTCTGCTAATTGGTTCATACAGACTGAAGATTTTTGTTCCTGTGGCATTGCTTGCATGGGCAGTCCTGGTACCAGTCAACTGGACAAATGACACTCTGGCTAAAGCTAAAACAACTGATAACGTTGATTTCAGCGACATTGACAAGCTTTCTATTTCAAACATTCCACATGGATCACAAAGGTTAGGTGCATTTTTTTCTGTGGCTTTCCAGAATTTGTTGCACTAGTTAAACAAGCCAAACAAGTCATGCTCAGTCTTGGCTCATCATGAGCCCATTCAAAGTAAGTAGCATTTGAATGTGAGCAACCCAACCACTAGCTTGGCTCATTTTATTTGAACGACCTGTCCTTATTATACTATGTCATGTTACAACTTGTGGCTTCTGTAATTATTTTCACATCTTTCTTTGGAGTTGGGTATTGATAACAGTCTATATGTAAGTTATCAAAGTCTGTGTACACTCTAGCTGAGTAGCTTCTCTTGAACAATGAACACAACTTTGTGTGATGTATCGCTAATTTTACAACTGTTGCCTGGAAGTTTTGATATTCAAGTTTCTATCCATTTCACTTTTGTACGAGTCTATGGAGATGGCACTCGGATATTTTGATCCTTTTCCATTATTAGTGTTCTGTTCTGCCAAAACTTAACTACCACTACTACCACATAAGTTTAGACCTGCGCATCACAACGTGTCGAGGTTCATTTGCCATTGGGACCCATATTTCTATGTAGATATACATACTTTTCCGGGATCTACTCATCTTTACTGTGAGAAGATTATCTTTGTGGACCTTCGTACCCTAGAGGCCTTGCTTCGTGGCTTCTTACGTTTCATCAATTCGCATAGCCTTGTTGAACCATTTGATTTAAAAGCTTAAACCATTAGAGAAGGTCATTTTGACATGCCTCCTCATGTGTAGGTGGTATCAAAGCCTGACATGTGTACAATTTCATTAAATGAATGGCTATTATACTACCAAGACCCCTGCTTGCTCTAGTACCATGAACCATCTGATCTATAGCTTAAACTGTTAGAAAATGTCACATGTATTTCATTTACATGCCTATTCCACGTTGATCCGGATTTTTGCTGTAGTTTGACACTTACAATTTCATGCTTGATAAAATGGCTTGTGTTTCACTGGGATTTCCAGGTTTTGGAGTCATGTAATAATGGCCTATGCAATTACTTTTTGGACATGCTATATTTTACGGAAGGAGTATGCAACAATTGCAGCAATGCGATTACACTTTCTTGCTTCTGAAAGACGTCGTCCTGATCAATTTACTGTAAGATGCATTTCGTATTGATTTTTATTTGGAATGTAAGGGGATTTCCTAGTAGGAAGGATAAGGACATTATTATTGAACATCTTGTGTTTGTTGTGAGTTGGATCTACTTATTCTCTTACCAAATTCAGTTGATTTTCACGAGGAAAATGATATTTTGTTTTCTTGAATGTTCTGATTCATTATTTCTTTTTTGGAAAAAAAGTTACTTGTATACATGAATGTTTTATGTATACATAAGTTTTTTGACGTGTATATGAATCCACTTGATGGATTGTGAATTATTATCAAAGACAGCTAAAAAGCATCAGTACTTTGTATATTTTATGTGCAATTAGTAGGCATTCAATGGCAGCTTCTTCATGCTTACAAACGCACTCTAGTAAAATTTGTGAAATTATTCTAACGTAGAAAAATTTCCTCGATACATTCATCAGAATTCAACTGTTTATGCATCCCTATGTTTGTCTTGGTTAATGAGCTACATCTTAGAGTTTCAGGATTTTAAGTTACCATCATGAGATGATTTTCTATTCTCCACCTGCAATTTTCTTTGTGGATACATTAGACTAATCTAGATTTGTGTTCTTTTATGATTCTAGCTTATTTTCTTTGGATATATCTGACTATTTTAACCCTGTTCATTTACAATTCTTGCTTATCTTTGGCTCTCTAGTTGACTATCATTATATCAACTTTAGCATACAAGGAAAATTTTCTTTGTGTTGTTTCTTGATCAAGACAAGTGTTGAAACTTGACAGGTCCTTGTTAGAAATGTGCCACCTGACCCTGATGAATCAGTGAGCGAATCTGTGGAGCACTTTTTCCTGGTCAACCATCCAGATCACTATCTCACTCATCAGGTTTGCTTCTTACTGAAATCCAATGTTCATTGGTGGTTTTGTTGCAGAATATTATGAAGGAAGAGGACGCGAACTATTCTCTATCGCTATGTGGTCTTACTTTTTTGTTGATAATACCCAAGACAATTTATAATTTGTCAGAATTATATTTTTATGAAAAATTAATTTCGTCGATTGAATGCAGAGAACTACCTCTTCATCCAGAGTACTTTTCAGGAAGCTTTTGAAATGGAAATAAAAATCATGATTATCTAAGTATTAATACCCAAAACAATTCATGACTTGTCATAAGTACTTCTTTCCAATAATATAATTTCTAAACTTCAATGGAAAAACGCTTTTTGATAGAGTAATTTTATAATTTTAGATATTAGAAAATATGATATTTCCTCTTGCAGTTAGTCATTTGTTGACTTTTATAATATTCTAACTCAGAAAACATAAATTTTCGTGCAGTTGGCACTCAGTTAAATAAGCTTCATTTATTAGTGATTCAAATCTTATGCATCATTATTCTTATATTAGAAGACTTATTCAGGTCGTCTACAATGCCAATAAACTTGCAAAATTAGTGAAGGAGAAGAGAAGTAAACAAAATTGGCTTGACTATTACCAGTTAAAATATTCAAGAAATCAATCGAAACGGCCCATGATGAAGGTACTGGTGTTTAGCACAATTTCTCGTCCACTGGTGTTCCACTGTTTTTTAGATTCTATTGGCATTCAACATGTCATTTAAGAAGTAATAAGCATGCCAGTGCACTTCTTTTCAAACTTGCAGACTGGTTTTCTAGGCCTTTGTGGAGATAAAGTTGATGCAATTGATTACCAGACAGCTGAAATCGAGAGGCTATCAAAAGAGGTTAGCATTGATCACTCAACATTGCCCATCTACATCTATAAAACATTTCCAATTTACATCTTTATTCGACTTTGTAAGTGTATTTGAATATTTCCCACTATCATAAATGTCTGTTGTTCTTGTTATCATCCTCGAAGTATAAAGTATAATTTTTTTACGAATACAAAATGAGGAACCTTAAGCACCAACTTTGCAATAGTGAAAGTTGATCTACCTTGCTACCTATGACTTCTCTCGTAAAATTCATCCTTTATCATCATAAAAATATAAAATGACAGGCATCCTATGATCATAAAAGATAATAGCAGGTTACTTAAAAGTTGGTTGCAGGTTGCTTATATGTCCATTTCTTCTTGGAACACCACACATGGAAACACGAGTATTCTTTGATATAAACTGACGGGCAACCTTTGATCATAAAAATTAATAGCAGAATACTTAAAGGTTGGTTTCTTATACAGTACAACTGATAAAGTTGGACGGGCTAAATATGGAAACAAATCTCCTTTCCTTGTTTACCAAGCATTCAATAAGTACATTACTTTCTAAAAGTATCTCTTTACAGTCTTTCCTTGTTCCCTGCTTTCCTGTTCATCTTCCTTGCCAAACATACTGCAAGTGGCAAATTCCTAGACCTGATTAACAATAAAGCTATGGTTTAGTACATCTTTGTTGATGTGAATTTTCATTTCATATTTGTTTATTGGTTGCTGCACTTTAATTTTCTAGATGTATAAGAAAATTAACAAATGTTAGTGTAGGACAATGCAAACTTGATATTGTTGATTTCCAGTAGGTTGATGGAGAATGTGTGGTTAAAATTAAGGAAATTTTTTTGATTTACGTGTAATATTATTTTAATGAAAAATATGTGGTTAAAAGGAAGAGAGAAAAAAATGTGTTTTTAACAAAATGGGAATCAAACAAGGTCTTAACGTGTTCAATGAAACAACATACAGCGAAAAATATTACTTAAAAATTGCATGTGGCGTATTGTAAAGAGAAAAGATTAATAGGAATAGTTCCCTTCATATAGAGCATTTGAAAATTGTCTTCCATTTATTGCTAACTTTATGCTTTTGTTCGTCTTCAGTGCAATTTTTATCATTTGGTATTAATTTGAATTTTCCGCTGCATTTAGGATAATCTCTCTTCTCACCTCTTTCCTATATTGATGGATCAAAGCTTTTCTTACCTGTACTAAGCAAATTTTACGTGCAGATAGATGAAGAACGAGAAAGGGTTAAAACAGATCCTAAGTGTATCATGACTGCAGCTTTTGTCTCCTTCAAAACTCGGTGGGGTGCTGCTGTTTGTGCACAAACACAACAATCTAGAAATCCAACATTATGGTTAACAGAGTGGGCTCCAGAGCCGCGTGATGTCTATTGGAATAACCTGGCAATTCCCTATGTTTCACTGACCATTAGGAGGCTTATTATTGCTGTTGCCTTCTTCTTTCTCACTTTTTTCTTCATGATCCCCATCACAATTGTACAATCTCTTGCAAATATTGAGAGTCTTGAGAAAAGAGCATCATTTTTGAAGGTGATTACTGACATGTGAGTGTACCTTTCTTAGATCTATTGCTAGTTTATGTTTGTCCGTCTAGAAATCAAATGTCCATACTATTCACCTGTTTATTGTCACTCATATGATTGATTGTTATTCTTCCTTTACTAGTAATAACTTATTCTATTGCAGAGGTTTCATCAAGTCTTTCATCCAAGGTTTTCTACCTGGGATTGCTTTGAAGATTTTTCTCATACTCCTGCCGACAATATTAATGCTCATGTCCAAATTTGAGGGTTTTCTCTGTAAATCAGCTCTGGAGAGAAGATCTGCCTTTAGATATTTTATCTTCATCTTTGTGAATGTTTTCCTTGGGAGCGTCATAGCAGGAACTGCATTCCAACAACTTGACAGTTTCATTCATCAGTCAGCAAATGAGTACGTTATTTGAACATAAACTGGATTGCCATTTTTTCTTACATATTGAGAATGTATATTACTCATGCTTCTGAACATTTATCTGTTTTAAGAATGCAATTACTTTGAGATTATGCATCTAACATTGCGTGGTTGCTTGTTGCAGTATTCCTAGAACAATTGGCGTTGCAATCCCAATGAAAGCAACGTTCTTCATTACTTATATAATGGTTGATGGATGGACTGGGGTTGCAGGGGAGATCTTAAGGCTGAAACCACTTATATTCTTCCATTTAAAGAACTTTTTCTTGGTGAAGACTGAAAAGGATAGAGAGGAGGCAATGGATCCCGGAAGTATTGGTTTCAATACAGGTGAACCTCAAATACAGTTGTATTTTCTTCTAGGCCTTGTCTATGCAGTGGTGACGCCAGTTCTGCTTCCTTTCATATTGGTTTTCTTCGGCCTCGCGTATGTGGTATTTCGCCACCAGGTAATGAATTCTAGTATTATATTGTTCTTCTATGGAGTCGAGAATTCACAAATATGATGCACTTCTTGTTCCAAGAAGAATCAAGAGAAACTGAAAATAAGCCAATTTTTGGCTTCTTTCTTAGAATTTAAGCTAAATCTAGCATGCTCATAATGTGTATATCGCTTATACATGCAACAAATCAGACTATTATATTGCCCATCCTCAGTTATGTTTTACCAGATTATATTATCGCCAGTTCTTTTCTATTCTTTGATTCTGTAAATATTCAAGTTCACCGTGAAAGAACTCCCGTCTAAATGCTGGTGTTAGGTAAACATATTTGTTTGTTTTCTGATGAAGAGTCTTTGCTTACGCAGATCATAAATGTATACAACCAAGAGTATGAAAGTGCCGCTGCATTTTGGCCAGATGTCCATGGACGTATAATATTTTCTTTGATCTTCTCACAGCTAGTCCTAATGGGACTAATGAGTACAAAAAAGGCTGCTCTTACAACGCCATTCCTTATTGCACTTCCTGTATTGACCATCTGGTTTTATAGGTTCTGCAAAGGCCGCTACGAACCAGCTTTCATCAGATATCCTTTACAGGTAGGTTCTCCAGAATCTCCACTTGAAAATGAACGTGTTCTATTACTTGATTATCTTCATGTATTTATTGGGTGCTTGGCATTGTTCTCAGATTGTGTTAATTCTAGTATAATCCCTTAATATCAAGTCGAATTGTAGTTTGGCTTTGATATAATGAAGAAAACTTTTGCGGTTTTATGCTTGCCAACTTGCTTCTCGGATGAATGGTGGAAGTGACAAGTATTTAACCAAGTTAAATTCTAGTAATTTAAAAAAGGTCTTCTAGAAAACTAATTCGAGAAGAATTCACATTAAAAACTGAACATTTGGTCCATCCTAGAAATGATGTCAAGATATTTGATTTAGGATAGACATGGCTCCGGAAAGGTGATTGATTGAGTTTCTATTGAAGGTTGAATTTAAGCTTCTAGACGAGGTGATTCAAGCAAAATAGTGTTTTCAAGCCCTGCCATCAACCATTTAAGAAAATTGTCCACATTTAAGCCTTTGATGTAAAAGAATCTAAACTACACATGAAGGGGTGTGTGAAAAACTACATTTAAACAAATAATTGTCTCCTCTTTGATAGCTTAAACTTTTAGATGAGGTTGTTCAATAGTTCCATTGTGCATCATGGGACCTTGTGACGCTATATTTTTGCGATAACTTTGTCGTGTTTTCTAATTATTGTCATAAAATTCAAGAATAGCTATTAGATACGAATGCTTCTTTGCCCGTTTGCTCATCTCAATTGCATTATTAAACTTGTCCATTATGTTTGATCCTTTTTGTGCTCTCCATTCTGGAAATCAGGAAGCAATGAATAAAGATACTTTAGAACGTGCAAGAGACCCGAACCTGAATCTGAAAGTCTATCTTCAAAATGCATATGTCCATCCCGTTTTCAAAAATGACGAAGAGGACGAAAACGAGAATGCCAATGAAAAGTTTGAGTGTGTGATAGTACCGACCAAACGCCAGTCTAGAAGAAATACACCAGCGCCCAGTAAAATTAGTGGTGCTTCCTCACCATCATCACTGCCAGATACTCTCCCCGAAAATTCACTCCCGTGATGTCAAATGAAAGATCAGTTCCTTTTGTACATTATACTTTGCACGGCAAGTGTTTCTGTAATTTACACGAGTGTATGTAGCTGAATTTGTCCTGCAGGAATGAGGAGTCATCCTGTTAGAAGAAGCTAGAGCGGCGTATGCCACGAGCCTGATCGTATGTGGGAAGTTTTATTCATGTTTGTATGTCGGGCGTGCTTATATTGTGTGTTTGAGAGATGCTGTAGACTCTTACATACCAAACATGGTATGAAACTTTGTACATTCACGAAAGCTCACTTCTGATATATTCCATCAAAATCATAATTTTTTTTATTGATCGTTTACAAGATTATTGGTTTCTGAATATTTGACATTTTTTTGAACTTCCAATTTTCCTATCGTGGAACAATTCTCTTCTACCTGCCAAAGGCAAGAGTTAAGTCAATAATGATATTTATTTCCGAGCTTTTCTTTATTTTCAAATTATTTTTTTATCTAATTACTTTACAATAATTTTTGTAATACGATGCTTTACATTTTTGTAAAATTTGGGTTCACCGTTGTTCCCATCGGTGAAACTCCAAATTTTGATTGAAGATGTCATGGATGATAAAATTGAAGGTTGGAACTCCAAAATATTCACAACATTCGTTGGAGAAATTTTAACTTTGCTGGGCTCGGTAGTTTGTGCTAGGGCTGTTTGGATTAAATCTCAGGAAATGTAAATGTTACTTGTATATCATTGTGGATGTAAACTATATTAACTGAATGACTTTTCTTTTTGGGTTAATGAATTTGTACATAGTGTATTACATCCTCTCTCATAATGCATGGGGCCCGCGTGTATTTAAAAATTTCAACAATGTGATCCTTATCCCTATTGTGAGTAGTGGATAAAAGATTCAGTATATGTAGCATGATCTTTTCTTTTTTTCTCTCGCTTTCATATCATCAATATGTGTATTAATCTGTACAAAATGATGTACAAATAGCATTTCTCGTATAATTAAACTTAAAAGAATAGGAATTATTATTGAAATGTGAAACTTATCAGGGGTGTATGGTGTAACTACCTCTCATAGGTATTTTAAAGGGAAAATTTCAAATCTAAGGGATATAGTTTGACCCATTTTAAAATTAAGATAAGAAACAAAGTTTATTATTTCAAAAATCAGATATTAATTAAATTTTATTTATTAAATAATTAATTAAATATATATTTTATTAATTAAATATATTAAAGTCACAATTCTATTATCCAAATTTTTTATGATAATGAAATATTACAAATGAGCTTATGTAAGAATTAATTGCTTCATAAATTTAGACCCCCATTAAAATTCCTAGATACGTGAATATAAATAAATTTATTTATAATAACTCTAGATTTAAGTAGATCAAAATTCATCAAGTCAAGATTCAATGAATTTAGATTAATGTGAATATTAACTAATTGAGAATTAATAATACGGAATTAATACATGACGAAAATTTTGTAATATTTATTATATATTGAAAAATAAAAAATAAGATATTATTGAAATAAAGGAAACTCGACCTATATATATGGGACGGAGGGAATAATATATTAAAATCATCCAAAAAATAATTCTCATATAATATTTAATATATTATAGATTAGGGTCTCATAAAAATGTCCAAAAGAATTTAATGAAAGTAAATATTAGTAGATGAATTTTGAGTGATATATTTTTATTTAATTTTATATGTAAATTTAAGTAAATTTACATAAAGTAAAAAATATAATATAATTTTCTTTTCAAAAGCGGATACATATATAACAATGATGGATATAAATATCGGCTACTACAACTTTTCGTCCACATTTTGTAGATCTACAAGTACTAGTCATTTATCTATAATTTATTTTTATTTATTTGTAGTTTAAAACAATCACAAATATTGAAATGTTTTTTCTGTTAAAGTTTGAAGTTAGATAGATGAATCCATTCCCTACCGAACAATTTTTCATTTTAGAGGAGACGGTAAAAATGGTTTCTAATTCGAGAAATGTTTCTAATTCAAATTTGTTGTCACATGAAAATTGTGAGAATGTTTATTGAAAACTAAATTTAAATACATAAATGTATTATTTATCTCTCTCGAACAT
>CAIGRB010131087.1:133435-154147 GCA_903798255.1 Fraxinus quadrangulata
TTTTTTTTTTTTTCAACAATACATTTTCTATCAATTTACTATTTCAAAATACATTATTCCAAAATAATTTGGTTCAAACACACCCGAAGTCAAAATACTATTCAAAAATTCATTTTAATGAAAAGTGAGACTAAATTAACAAGGAGAGAATATAACCACCTCGTTATACAATATACACAATTTAACAAAAAATTTAAATAAATAGACTCAAAATAGTCTTGTGTTACTCTCAACCCTCCAGGCTCCAATATACACTTGCTTCATTTCTTGATGTAAATAACATAAGGTCATTGTCGGATTCTTTTTTTAATTCTTGTTGGATATATGAGTCCACATATGATCTTAGAAATAGTTGGGAATTTGGTTTTACGAAGCAAGTTAGCTCCGACTCTAACGTATAAGTCGAGATATGTTAGGGATGACCAAAAAACGTATCATTTCATCTTGAATTTCTCGAATTTGCTCTGATATTTTTTTTTTTAAATCTAATTTATATTCAGAAGTAAAATATCATATTAAAAAATGATAAATAAAAATATTTTTTTTATTATCGTCTCATCACTCTTTCGCCTCCTGAAAATCTTCGATGGACACGAGAACATTGAGGTCGTCCCCCAAATGTATTTTTAATATATTTTATTCTCATATGACTGTTTATTAATTAAATTTTTGGCATCCTCTTATTAGCAAATGAGAAGACGTACATATTACTTTACAACTGATATTAGCTAAGACATGATGTCTTTCCATTTGTTAGCAAGGGTTGAGGTGATAGGATGTTTCGGGGTCTTGAACGTTCCAATCTCGTTAGTTAAGGAAATGATTTTGGATATGAACCAAACCCTAGCCAACTAGATTGACCCAAATTAAGTCGAGTCTGCAACCAACACGTCGACCAAAATACTGGACTTCTTAATAGTGCATGTGTAACTGATCAAATATCTAAAATCTCCCGTTGGATTTGAATTGGTCGCATATAAATTTTAGTATCTATAAACCTAAAACTTTTCCTTTGATTTTATGATTTTAATTTAAATACCTAGAAGCCAAGGTTTTAATAATTTGGCTTCTTACTCCCCCCACTACCCAGAAAAGGTTTCATGGGCAAAGGATGTACAATAATTTTGTATAATCACTTCAAATTGTCAAGAGGTTTTGTTTAGTGCTCACTCTCCATTCATTACTTGTATTAGTAAATATTAAGGTTGGATCGTCCAAAAGAAGAATAAGTTGTATATACCAAAAGCAGCCTTTCAGTGTAATTTGGAAGTTTACCCTCCAATTTCCTGATGGGAATAACTCCACGTTTCATCTCCTTTTTCCTCTTTGCTAATGCCGAACATCATTTGAAGATTAGGATTAAGGGTTGCATTGCCAACTAGTGAAGAATCACTTGTAGATCCTAACCCACAAACTTCATTCGATAAGGCCTACTACTTAAACGTCAAGACTCGAGATTCACTTTTTTTTTTTTTTTGATGATTTTCAGTTATTTGATAAGGCCTACTATCCAAATGTATATATTCTCTTTTAGTAGTTTATATTTTTTTGATGAAGTACTACGACATCGGAGAGCGCAAAGCTCTTGAATTCATGTTTGTCACCAAGAGCTGGGTCAAGCTAGATTTGATAAAAGCGTTTAGAAGAAATTATCGTTGTATATTGAGATATGATTGTTGTTAAACAATGAACATGAGTGGTCGATAAAATTCATCTCTAAACAGTTATGTGTATGCTAAATTTACTATGACTTAAAAATGACAAGAATCTGATACTATCATACCAGAGTTGTTTAACTGTAAAGATTAACACCGTGTTTGGTAGTCATTTTTAGAAATTTTTTGACTGTTGGAACAGTAATGTGGGCCCATTGCAATCGTCTTTTTTGACTCAGCAGAGAACAAATTCTCTAAAATGACACTCTCAGTACAATGAAATAAATATAAAGGGGTACAAAGGTATTTTCACTTGGATTTATCAATAAATGCAGCCATTATGATGACATAATTTTTCTACAAAACAAATGAAAATGGCTACTAAACGGGGCTAAGAATCGGCCTGTCTTCTATCATAAGCATTCGTTGTGAAATTCTCAATCACGCATTCACGTGTCTTCTTGGATAAGCCTTCGGCCAAATTTGGTACAGACCCATAAAAAGAGTTGGGCCCGTCCGTTTTCTCTACAAATTAAGAATGGGCCCTGACAATATGCATTTTCCTGGACTCAGGTTTTCGGTCTATACCATCGGTCTTTATTTTCACCCAATCAAGTTTTCTATCTACGAATGAAAAAAAAAATATAAACAAAATTGGATTTCTTTCATCTTTTCTTTGATCTATTTATCAATTTTAAATCAACATATGAGACAATCAAAAAGAGAAACTCTTATCTCGTCAAAATGATCCTATATCTGATCTAAATAAATATAGAATAGTAAGTATTTTCAAGTGCGATGAAAATTATACATGTATGAATTAAGACTACTTTCTCGATTTGTCCATATAATTTTATTTAGTAAATATTTTCATCATTAAATGAGTGAAATTTATCTCGTAATTGGGACATTATTTTCCACTTTCTTATTTTCTCGCCGTATAAATTTGATACTTTTGTTTGGTAAGTTTTTCCACAAAATTTTCCAACAACATACACCAAGGCAGTAAAAATCAAGAATTCATATTGTATACATATTTCCACTTAAATGATAGTTGAAAATTTATAAAGATGACAATGGGATGGATCCGGGACGAGAAGGTGGCCATTTTGTGCCCCATCCCATCGGAATTTCTTCATCTCTTGTCCCATTTAAGAAGGGACACTAGGACAGGGCGGGTTCGGGTTCACGATGGAGAACTCATTTGTCCCGCTTATTGCTCTGTTAAATAGTTTATATGTTTTTTCCTTTTGAATGTAAATTTTCTTTTTAAACAATTCGAAGTGAGGCGACAAACACATTATCCCAGCCCATTTGACTAGGAGGCTCGCGAGTCGTAGGTTGAACAGATTTTTTTCCAACCCTACAATTTTTTCACAAGTTACTTACTTGACAATATTGTCCAATTGAAGCCCAATCGTATATATGATATTATACGTGCACTTAGAATTAAGTTGGACATTATGATACTATGAGTTGATTTATATAATTGATAGATTGATATAGTTGGACATAGATACTTTACCCAAACCATACTAAATTACTTATCTTTATACCAAATTTAGCACATTTTGGAGGTGATTTTGTTGTTGTAGGAAGATACGGATGTAGACAGGGATTCCATGTATGAACCATTGAATTTGTCATTTTTCACCATTTTTCGCTTCTTTCTTTCGATTCTTTGTTCAACCATTGAGTTTTACCTATATAATATAAAATAAAACAATTTAGGATATATTTTGTCAAAAGAACTATTAAATATCGCTATTTGATTTCTTGTAAGTGAACGAGATCGTTAACAAGTAATAAAGTAGTAAATAAAATGTTGAACCCAGGAGAACTACGTGTTTGATTGAATTAAATTTAATTGCAACTTTAATTAAATAACAAACAAATATTGTTATTTTTATATACTAATCCTTAAACTATCAATTAAACTAATGAAATATGTAAATGTGATTTTCAAATATGTGAGATGCATTGCTAAGATATTTAATTCATCTTTTTATTCATTTTTAGTGTAACAATTAAAGTGAAATTTGAAATCCTTCATGTTGGTCAATGTTCATAATTTAATTGAAAGCCTCTTTTCGATAGCGATCAAATCTATTAATCAAATCTATTCCCCTCATATGACCATCATATTTCTCGATAAAAGATACAAATATGATAAATATATTAACAAGTATTAGAATATCTATTGATCCATACAAAGTATAGATGTATATTTCAATCCTCTATCGAACTTTACAATATTTATTATAATATGTTTAAACCGGTAAATCATATCATCTCTCTCGATAACAATAAAATCAACCAACAATTCAATTGGTGATCAAGCAATTGAAAAGAACGATAAAAATAATAATAAACACTCACAAACCAAACCAAACCAAATCAATTAAAGTCAAAATAATTAATTAAAAACTAAAAATATCACAACAAGGGTTCATCTCATCATAACAATGTATAAAATTAGTCTAACATGTCGAAATTACAAGAAATCATATTTAAATGAAAATACATAACCCGAATTTTTGATAAATTGAGAAGATGAAGATGAATTTTACAATCTTGAATCTCTTCAATAATTTCTTGATGAATCTCCACTTGCCCCTTCTCTTATTTGCCCAAAAATCAAATTTGAATTTTCACTTGATTGAATTTTTGTAAATTTCCTTCAATTATTTCACAAAAAATATGAATTTTTCTCTTTTGATAATAATAATTGATGAATATTTGAGTATAATATGTATATGAGAGATCTCTAATACGTATTTTGCTGTTAAGTATTTTTAGAAATTGAAAATTTGTTGAAAATTACGTCAAATTTGACTTCTAAAAGAGTTACAATCGAATAAGGAAAGTTGTCTTAGAGCGCGAATTTTTGTCTCTGCATAACAGTCAGTATCTTGACTATCAGTTTCTCTACCGATATTCGATTGAAGCGATTCAAAATGTGTTAGAAAGATAACTCAAAAGAATACAACTTCACTAGATATACAATTTTCAACATTCGGACGTTTACCGTGCTATAAATGAGTCTTAATTTTCGATTAAAAATCTGAAATATAACTTGTGCGATTGAAAATTGATTTTGATAATATTTTGATCATATTCCATTTCTTTTTGAGTTTTAGTTCCATCCAATTGTCTCATAACAAATTTCTAAGTATTAACTTATGATCCGAATCAATTATTGAATTTACAATTTGGTCCTCAAATTTTGAATTTTGTCATTTTCACTATTTTTCGCTTCATTCATTCGATTCCTTATTCAACTATTGAGTTTTACTTATATAACATAAAATACAACAATTATACAACAATTTAAAATTTATTTTGTCAAAAATACTATCAAATATCAGTATTTTAAACCCCGAAAAAGTGTATAAAATACACTTATCAATATCAACCACCCAAATTCCTCTTGCACAATAGTCTCTACTATATGTTGACAATCTTATAACTATTCAAAAGATGAACAGACAAATCACATTTCGTGCAGCCAATTTTTCTCCAGTCTACATTAATTCAATATCTCGGTTTTGGCCTTCTAGAAACCTGGTTACTCGGTAGGTCCACCGAAAATTGTGTTTGGAAAAACAGAGAATTTTCCCCCAAGTTTGATTAGTGTGTGAAGAGTATCTTTTCTTTAGACCAACTTGCCACATATGTTTCCACTATTCAACTTCCTAAAAACCCCGCAATGGTCCAATGACACCGACATATACATATATTTTGTACCGTATATTGATGATCTGTCAATTCCTTTTCCTTGTTTTCTTTTTGGCATTTTCTAGACTTTCTTGTGTAAGAAAAAAACATTGATTTATGATTGAAGATAATCGAGATGACACAAGAACGAAGAATATTTGGTTCAGGAGCCTCGAAAAGTCGTGTATCATATTAATTGTTAGGGTTGATGATGATCTCAACTCTCCCAGGAATTCCACATTATGGTCTCTCTCTTCTCTTAATTTATAGTTAGCAGTTGGTTTCATGCATGCGTGCTAATATCTGCTTCTATAAATAAGCGTTAGGTATTGAAAACTTCAGTTTGAAGCCTTGAATCAGTTAGCAGTCCTCACATGGCGCACCACGGAGTTGATTAGAAATTTAATTTCTTGATGTTAATGTCTATGATGTGATTAATTTCGAATATCTAATTAATATGATTTATACACAAACCTCTATTATAGTATTATTATTAACAAATAATTAAAAGACATTCCGCATAAAAACTCATATGAGCAATTCAAGATGAAATTCGAATGCCAATACCGACTGCGACTGGATTCATCACTTTTTATTTTGTTTAATATTTAATTGATTTCATTTGTTTCTATCGGCATTTTTGCGCAACAGCCCAGCAGTGGAGGAAGAGAGCATTATTGCACATACGGCAATCTTCCAGCTTTTACGGAATCTCTTTTTTACTAGTCGAATCTACAGCCAAGCACGAGTACGGGACGGGTCACCTCTAAATTCAATAGATATAAGAGACTATAAAATAAGTAATAGGTGAGTGAATGAGTCCTCACTAAGCTGAGCGATTTCGATCGCCTAACAAGCCTTTTATTCGATAGGTAACATCGTCGAAGCGTATCATTACATTTGGCTATAAAAACTCGAAGTGATGGTCAAATTTATTTTCTGTTAAGGGATATATATCCCACATCGATAAATGATATTGACATAGATCAATTTATAAAGATTTTAGGCTACTCCTCTTCATAAGGTTGACCTTTTAAGATGGACCCCCAAATCTTAACATGATATTAGAGTCCATTATACTCCAAAGAGCGATTCGATCCCGTTAAGATTCCAAAAATGAGCACGTGAATTTCAAGATTGATCTGCTCAAATGAGCCACCATCTTGCGGGGCGTATTAAGTGATATATATCCCATATCGATAATTGATGTTGACATAGACTCATTTATAAAGATTTTGAGTTACTCCTCTTCAGAAGGTTGACCTTTTAAGATGGACCCACAAATCTTAACATTCGACTGCACTTCTTCTCATGTTAGATAAGTAGGTAGGAATTAGCAGCCTAATTATTTGTCCAAAACCAACTCATATTTTCTTGTCAAAATCCAAAATAAGTTGCCAAACTTACCCGTTAGGTCGAAAATGATAGGTGGATCCCTTTCCTTTAATTTTCCACATCCTGTCAAAAACCGTGGCTTCAATTGTTGAATATGATTGATTTGTGATTTGTCTGTATTAAAAAGAGTTTGAAATATGCAGAAAACGTTTTAAACTCTGTACAATTAGTATCAACTAGAAAAAAAACAATTTTTTGACAAATAATTAATCAGAGTTTGGGTTGTCTGTCTCACCTGATTGAACAGTCCATGTAAGTTGTCAAAATTAGAAGGGTATGAGAATCAAATTCCTTTGCCGACGGCCGATACTGAATTATTTATATAAAAGTTTAAATCGTTAAAAAGAAAATACTCGTATTTTTTATACTCTGAATACAATTTACAAGTAAATTTAAATATTCAGTCAAACATTAATAATAACACATTTGTAACTATTGTTCATTATTATCTAAATATTTCGTGGAATTCACTACCGTTGATTTTAATATTCGTACTACTAAATTATTTCTAAATTTGTTAAACGGAAGCTTAATATTCACATGTATGTGAACAACATGACTTGCGAGGATATGTGCGAATATTTATCGGCATCATCCAAAATCTAAAATTTTGTTTGAAAATTTACAAAAGAGCAAAAATATTGGTTGGGAGTAGGATTAAACCGTACGCAAAGTGTGTCACGAGAATTCAATGCAACACAAAATTAATTTTTTTTAAAAAAGGCAGTTTCTTTTCTTTAATCCCAATGGTCCAATCAAACCTAACCATGCACCATTTTTCTCCGTCATGGGATGAACCGACGTGGATGTGGGGGTTTCGTCAACTTAAATCTTAGTCAACTCGCCTTTTGTCTTCAAACATGATTTTGTTTTGATTTGATGATGCCTCCGCTTTAATGGGATTGATTTTAATTGAGATATTTCATTAGGATATTTATCATGGATAATACGCGTATAAAGTTGGAATTTGGTTGGAACTTCATTAAATTGGGCTCTAGGTAATATCTTCACTCGTGAAATTAATTAAATGAAGTTTCGTTGAATTCATTACGATTAAAAAAAATTGTGTTCACAAATTAAGCATTTCTATTGTTGAATTGACAATTTTCGGGTTGAGTTTCTTACAAATTTGGTTGCTCATCCCTATTTGAATGGATTTTGCAATAGTTGTTGATGAATTCCTGCAGTTCTTTTACGTTGGGAGGTGGGTGCATCGCTTGGAATTGATGCACACTTCTTTAGCGCTACAAAGGAAGGTGGGGAGCTCGATTGAGACTCGTCTGCACTGTTATTTCATTCAGGATTTCTTTTTAATTTTTCAGTCAAAAGATCATAATCATTTAATACTTTACAAGTTCCTCATCAAGTCTATGCATATCTTTAAAATTGTCATTCGTATCAAATAATATATAAAAAATCACCTACACACAAATTGAATTGAAGATTATATAAAAATGACAAGGGAAACTTTGCTCATTTGGGCTATATACATGGGTTTATGTCAATTTTCAACCAACTTAATTTAAGATTTTTCTTTGAATTCATCTACACGCTATATATTATTTAAAAGTTTAAAGTTTACATGTTCCAAAAGAAATTCAAACGTGTACCCATTTCTTCACACGTTGTCCACTTAATTTGACTTTTATGGAAAAATGGCACGCTCAATTCTTGTTTCTATTTGTCCTTTTCCTTTTTTCTTTTCCCATTTTTGCAAACTTTAAAGCTACAAACTGCCAGATTGGCGAAGAAAGAAGAAAGGAGGGGACAGTGAATCAAGAAAGTCATATATAATAGCTGCAAAGGGAGACCAATAGAATGGACCATAAGGAATGGATGGGGTCATGCGCGTAAGTGGATATTAATTTGGGAAGAAAAGCGCGTCTTTCATCTTTGACATGGGATCCATACGAGAAAAGGAGTCACCTAGTTGCATGAGAGGTTTCTCGAGATTGATTCAATGAACAAAAATTTCAAGTTTAATTACAGTGTAATGTTAATTACTTACACACTAGAAATTAACAATATGACGTGAAGTTAATTAATATAATGGATATTTCTATTGTGCTTATTTGAAACGCATGTAACCGTGTTCTTACACTCTTTCGGTAAGGAATTGATCTAATTTCCTCAAGGATAAAATCGCATAATTAACAAGGAACAAAAAGTTAAAGATGTTTTTTATTTGTCTCTAAAAGAAATCGTTAACCACCTTCGATTAATTCAATCATGTTGACACATTGTGAACATCTCTCTCTCTCTCTCTCTCTCTCTCTATATATATATATATTTATTATTTTTCCCGCCTATAAGCAAGTAGTATATCATTCTTATGCGTAAAGCATCTATTACTTTAATCTTGGAGATTTCTTGTAGTGCCTTTGCTTTTTACCCTTTTTCTTTCAAAATTCTTAGTTAGAATCTAACATTTGGATCAAAGATGTCTCGACCTTGTATTTTCAAAATAAAAAAGACGTCTCTTAGTTTTTCTTGGATTCATACGAAATTTCTCCATTGAACTTCTCTATGAACTATGTAGTTGCACACATGATAAAATATTCTTCGTAAAAGCATGTTTGAGCCCCCCTTTTTGATGAAAATGCATCTTGATATAGTATTTTTATGGGGAATGTGTGGTTAAAAATAAGAAAATGTGTTGGATTTGTGTGTAATGTTATTTTTATTGACGAATGTTTGGTTGAAAAGAAGAGAAGGAAAAATATATTTTAAAAATAATAGTACCGAACAAGGACTAATTTTGTATTTCAAAATTTAAAAAATGTCAATATGGGGCAAATCATGCAGGCCCCTATTCGAATTTAAAGGCGTCCGAAAGAAGTATTTAATGGAACAATAATTGTTAGACGTTGGAAAAATAATTAAATTAAAAAAACTTGGTAGTAATTACAGTTCAAGTACCTAATATGGGCATGTTTGAACCTTTTTTTTGTCAAAAATATATTTTAGAATATTGATTTGATGAAAANTATGACCCGATATCTAATACCGTGCATTTACCCGTTGCAATTATATATTTGTGCATCACATGCTTTAATACAAGATCGAAGAGTAAATGAGGCTGTGTTTGATACACATTGTGGAGAAAAGAATGCATTTTTTCAAGTGATGTGATGGACAATATGTAGTTAAAAAATAAGAAAAAGTTTTGAATTTACGTGTAATATTATTTTATTGATGAATATATAATTAAAAATAAAAAAAATTATTTTTTGAAAATAATACCAAGGGCATAATATGTTTGAGATCAGAATAATTCAAAATTTCTAGTGATTTTGAAGGGAGGGTCCCAAAAGTCAAACCTTCAAGTTGTTAGCCAATGACGCGGTCATATTTTAACCAATATACTATTATAATAGTCAACAAGTGCGTCCTTAAAAGACCGTGACGGATACACACAGAAATTTAGCAAATAGACAAAATGATTTTAAAAAATTGAGTTAATTTAATCAATATTCACTGAACTTGCTTTCGCTATTACTTGCTCATTAATATTAAAAGGTTATTAGTTGCTTATTGGACCTTATTATGTTACTACTTGTTCATCAAAATTTAAAAATTTACTCGTTGCTAGCTTAAATTTGAACAAAATTACTCGTTATTCTCTAAATTTTGCTATAAATATCACGGATGGATATGATATAAGTGATTAATTGGTAGCTTTATTCAAATTCGAGTGAGTAATGAGTAATTTTTTAAATTTCGATTAGTAAGTAGTGAAATATAACAAAATTAGCTCTTGTTTGTTTCGAATTAAAATCAGGTTTTAATCTAAATCAAAGTCAAACAATCAATATTAACCACATGGGTCTCACAGTTTTTTAACCATACATTTTAAAATTTTCTATCACAATTTACTAAAAAATTAATTTTAATTTTTACCAAATACTTATTTAATAAATAAATAATAATTTTTTAAATGTAGCAAATACTAATCTACAATAAAGCTCAATGGTCAAATTAGCTAGTTCAACATTTCCCCAACGATGTACCGTCACACGATTGCGAGATGTTGGCCGTCAAATCTGTTGACTTTCTCTTAACTTTTCATTTTCATCACGTGGACTGCTCCGCACAAATCGGGGCCGGTGGTTTCTATTTCCACCCTTTTCTTCTTTATTAGTCAAATCCAGTCTTGGCGAAGTTTGGACGAAACCTCTCCTTCACAGGGCTTGTTTGGCTAGACTGAAAAAAAATTAATTATCCTAAAATGGGTTCCTCCAAAACTGGCCATTTTATTTTTTGAAAGGAAGAAAAAAAAATTCTACTTTAATTTTTGACTCGACTACTCGATGTTTAAGCTTTTATTTTTTCCTAATTTCCAGAACAGTCATATAAATAGGTTCCGAAATAAAAAGTTATTTAAGTAATTTTGAAACCTAGGCAAACATGGTGCTAATCTAGCTGCTAGAACTGGGCCCAAATTTTCATTACTTGTACCAAATCCTGACGCACCACCTTACGTTATTTTATCAATCCCTCACAACTTTCTACTAATACATACAACCTTCAAATCTACAAATTTCCAGTCTACGTAGAACTTTTCAGTAGTTTCTCGCTCCGTGCCCCCACCCTACCCACCCCTCCCTAACCATTTTATATAGACGTGCCCTCTGCGCTTGTTAAAGACTTCTCAGACTCTTGACATCCCAACAACTCTTATTATTCTCCAGTGATTAAAATAATTTTAATTTCTTGATATTTCTGAAATTCTTTGTTTCTTGATTTATGGATAAAGGATGGGGTCTCACCCTTGAAAATTCTGGGTTTTTTGCTAAGAAGCCAGTTTTTGGATTTAATTTAAGCCCAAGGTTGAATCAAAGCCCTGGAATTATGTTTCCGGTGAATCTGAATGGCAGGGAGGAGCAGGTGGCTCCACCTCCGGCCGATGATAAACGCTTGGTTTTAGGTGAAGTAGACTTTTTTGCAGATAAGAAGAGATCCAATAATGATAATCATGTTGTGAAGAAGGAAGGTGTTGAAGCTGCTAAAAGGGAATTCAATGTAAACGTAAGTATTATCTGCTTATGCATACAATATTATTCAGGATATAATTTTGTATTTATTGGTTTTCTAATTTTTCCTTTAATTAATAAATAGACTGGTTTGCAACTTCTTACCGCTAACACTGGAAGTGATCGATCAACGGTAGATGATGGGATTTCATCTGATGTCGAAGATAAGAAAGCAAAAAAGGAGGTGAGAAAATACATGCTCTATAGACGAATTGTTGAATATTCATTCATTAGGTTTTGATTTCTAAATTATCTTTTATTTATTTATTTTTTTATAATAGCTAGCAGAATTACAAGTTGAGCTGGAAAGAATGAACGCTGAAAATCACAAGTTAAAAGGGATGCTTACTCAGGTCACCAACAATTACAGTGCACTGCAGATGCATCTTGCAACATTAATGCAACAGCAAAAGAATTCAAAAACAGAAAGCTCACAGGAAAACCAGGTAATTAATCTATCCCAAAAAGATGAGGGTTGTGATGGGGCTTTAGGAATGGTAAAACTTTTTCAAATCTTATAATGGTCAGATGCTAATGTTTTACAATAATTCAGACTGTTGAGAGAAAATCTGAAGATAAGGAACAAGAAAATGAAGGATCAATAGTTCCTAGACAGTTCTTGGAGTTGGTCCAGGGTGATCAAGAGTTATCTCATTCTTCATCAGAAGAAAGAACAGTATCTGAATCGCCGGCAAACAACAAGAAAAGGATTGGTAGAGAAGAGAGCCCAGCATCAGAAGTTTGGGCTCCTAACAAGGCTCCCAAATTGAATCCCTTTAAGCCTGTTGATCAATCCACTGAGGCTACCATGAGAAAAGCTCGTGTTTCGGTTCGTGCGCGATCCGAAGCTCCTATGGTATGCATCAAACTCGTAGTTATGTGAATAAATTTGACCGCTCAAAACATTTTAAGTTCATAGATGAGATGGTTTCACAATAGTAATAACAATAAACCTGTTTGACCAATCAGATTTCGGATGGATGCCAATGGCGAAAATATGGACAAAAGATGGCGAAAGGAAATCCATGCCCACGAGCTTATTATCGTTGCACAATGGCAGTAGGCTGTCCAGTGCGCAAACAGGTATATTTAAAAGAACTTTTATACTAAAAAAGTTTTCAACATTTATAGACCAACGATCAAATTAGCTTAATCCTATTTTGATTTTATGTAATTTACAGGTTCAAAGGTGTGCTGAAGACCGAACAATTTTGATTACAACCTACGAAGGAACCCACAATCATCCATTGCCACCGGCCGCCATAGCCATGGCGTCAACAACTTCATCCGCTGCTAATATGCTTCTATCTGGCTCAATGTCTAGTGCAGATGGGTTGATGAATCCGAATATTCTTGCAAGAACCATTCTTCCATGTTCATCAAACATTGCTACAATTTCAGCCTCGGCTCCATTTCCGACAGTCACATTAGACCTTACTCAGCCACCCAACCCATTGCAATTCCAAAGACCGCCACCCCCTACCCAATTCCAAGTCCCTTTCGCCGCCGCTGCTCCACCGCAAATGCCTCAAGTTTTTGGGCTTAGCCAATCAAAATTTTCCGGGCTCCAGATGTCTCACGACAGCACTGAAGCTGCCTCATTGCCAAACGAGTCCCGACCTCCACAGGCGCAGCAACAATCATCCTATGCTGACACCCTCAGTGCCGCCACCGCCGCCATCACTGCCGATCCTAATTTCACTGCAGCCCTTGCCGCCGCCATCACCTCCATCATTGGTGGCTCCAATTCAAATAACAGCAATACCAATTTGATGGCAAACAACAACAGTGCAGACGTAAACACGAATAATAGCAACAAGACCAGCAGCTTTTCAGGGAATTAATGGAAGCGTAATCTAGTTTCTTTCTGTAGCTACCACTTTTTCACACTGGTATCAAATAGTTATGTTGATTCGTCTATTCTTGGGGGTTCAGAAGGAATTAACATGTTCATATTTTTTTGTTTTTTTTGTAATTGGGGTGGATGGTTTACTGCATAGGACATAAATATTACTTTGTTTTTCTATTGTGTTATTCAGAATAATGTCATTCCATTGAGATTCCAATATGCTACAAAAGAGAGTACTTGTTTGCTTTCTTGATTGTAGATTTCATTGTTTTTTTCTATTTATTTGGGTTAGAAACATTAGCAATTTTGTTGATAAACTTTGTTTTATTCTAAATTAATCATCGAACGTTTATTTCAAATTAATCACTCAATTCATGTACAATCAATCAAATGATGATTAACTTGAAATAAAGACCAAAATAATATTTGTCAAAAGTTTAGTAAAAGTCGGTATATTTAGCGTGTGTTTGAGCAATATTATTTCGGCATAATAGATTTATAGAGAATGCGTGGTTGAAAAATAAGGAAAAATTATTGATGTGATGCAAAATATTATTTTATTAAAAAATGTATGGTTAAAAATGAGTAAAAGAATGAGAATGAAAAAAATAATGTAATTCAAATAGAGGCTTTAGTGTTCTTTTGACATGTTGTTAGAAAAATCAAATTACTTTTTAGATTATAAGAATTTTTTTTTGAATATGCTTGAATAAATTTTTGAAAGTATTTTGTCCGAGAAACTATCTCCAATGATTTAACCATATTGGGTGTAATTTTACACAGATGGTGTAAACCATTAGAAATGTTCTAATAACATCAAAATTATTTTAAAATTTTTAATCAAAATTTATATATTATTCCTAAAACCATTAAATTAAAAATTATATTTAATGAACTAAAATATTGCATTTATTATTAAACTTAAAAAATTAATATTTAATGAATAATTTTAATTTATTGTATCAATAATTATTACTTATTATTTCATGATTAGAATTTAAAAATAAATATAACCATCACATTAAAACAATTATAAATAAATTCAATTTTATTATGACATGTTTGATAGGTCATTTTTTCCAATGGAAAATGGAATTGAAATTTCATTTTCCACTTTTATCATGTTTGATGACAAATTTTTTTTTCCCCCAAGAATTGATTTTCCACATTTGCCACTTTTCTCGATAATATTTGAATTGAAATTCCCACCTAGAACAATTTCCGCGTAAAATAAAACCAAACGAACACAAAAAGTGTTCCAATTTTATTTTATTTTTTTTGTTTTTGCCAAACAAATTATATCATCAATTGTAAGAAATTTTATCGCTTTAATTGACATTTGTCATGAAAAATAAAGTCAAACGAATACAAAAAAATAGAAAATTTCAATATTTTTCAAATAAAAATTATATCAATCAAATACAATTAATTGACAATTCTCAATAAAATAAGTTATAGGCAAATCAGTTCTCCCGCAATTCATTTTCTTTCCACTCAAATTCCATATTTGAATCAAATAGACCCTTAATTCTAAAAGATAAGAAAATGGTATAGATGGAATATAAATTGAGTATGTAGAGTTACTCCCAAGTTTTACACCAAATTGAGTGTACCATTGAAGAGGTTTTTGCACCAAATTTGATGTTTTGCACTATATTTGCCTAATAGCTAGATGATCTAAAAGAAGAATAGAAAATAATTTTGCTAAAAATCTTTATCTAAATGGGAAAACAACAAAAGAGTGGACAATTTTAGACAGGTTGAAAGATCCAAGAAGATTAGAAGAATAATCCAACGTTCTATATTCTAATGGGTTAGTGAAGTCAACAACTCCGGCCATAATAGTTTGACACGTAAATGGTTAAACTTCTACGCAACTTCGTTTGACCAATCAATAATGTCAGAAAATCACGTCCAGTTGTTTTATTATTCAAAGATTAGCCGGACGTAGCTGTCTACTAAAGACTCTCAACAACTCGGTTTTCAATCTCTCTCTCCCCCTCTCTCTCTGAAAAGGGGTCCAGATCCACTGTTTAAAATTGTAACAATTTCATTGTTGTTTTTACTCAAGTTATTTGTATATTAAGTTTGTTATTTTTGTTAATAGATAGATGATGTGACAAGATTGTAATGGTTGTATTAAACGAGTAAAATATAAAAAATGATGTGAAATTGTGTCGAATATAAATTCGATCAGTCAAAGATGTAAATAAAGATGTATATATAGCAAAATTATTGTTTTTAACACTTACGCGCAATAATATTATCTTAATAAGAAATCATTTAGTCTTTCTATTAACCGCCGAGCAAAATTATTTTTAAGGTTCAATTTCTTCTGTATAAATTTGCTTGGCTTTTAATGATAAACAGACGAACAACTGATCATGCGTTAACACTTCAGTCAGTCTTCTGACCGTAAACAAGTAATTACGAGTGATGCTATATGTATATGGAAATTTACACGGCACCATTTAATTGAATTTTGGATAAAATATAAAGTAGCATTTTTGGGTAATTATATGGTAAACTATTAGTACGTGATAAGAGTTTGATAGGATTATTCCATTTGCTTGTGAACTGTGACTTATTATTGATGGAATTATTAATGAGCAATTAAAGATTTTTTTTTTTTAATTAATGTGGTAGTTTAGAAGATAGCTGTATTTAATTAGGCATCTGAGATACGTTATTGACTTCCGTGCACACAGTCGTCATGTTGTCCCCACACCAATAATCATTTTGTCTTAACAATTTTCTCTCTCTCTCTTTTTTTTTTTTTTTGTAAAAAGTAAAGAAAGTGGAAAGTTGAACTGAGTTCGTGGGTCGGATCGGATCGGATCGTACTTGACAAACCGTACAGGTACAACAACTAATGTTTACCAAGTCAGTCCGCTATTTATGATTTCTACATGCTTCCACGTGAGCTTCTTGGACCAATGGGAACATACCTCCTCTTTCCCATGCAATTAATGATGAAAGTCGACTTTGAGATTTTTGAAATTGTTGGGTTTAGGCCGTCACTCGAATTGGCAAAACATAAGAAAAGGGTAAAAAGGAACGTTGCCTATAAAGTTGGAGGATTAAACTTGCAAATATGCGGCAATTACTAATTTAGTCTACTTGCACTTGGAGGCTGAAAATGGGATACAAAGAAGAAATCACATCAAAGGCGTGTTCGTGAGCGAATGAAAAAGTTGAGAAAAGAATTACAAAAGTAGGTACGCACGTATCTGTAGGCTGTGTATTGTGTTAAAAAAAAGTTGAGAGCGAATAAAATATTTTTGTAAAGTGTTCTACGTTCATGAAATCTACGTTTAATTCGTATTTTCATTTATAACTTATTTTTTTTTCATTTCCATTGCATTCGCTTCGCTTTTAGGTCCCCCGATCTTGACATTAATTGGGATTGAAGTTGAGTGGAATGAGTCCATGAGGGTGGATCAAACTTTTTACTGTAGAAATCGGGCAGAATAAGATGGTTCTACATAGACTAGGTTCAAAATAAAAAGGAATAGACATGACTCAATTCAATTCAACCCTATCAAATTGTCTCCAATATGATTCAAATGGGAACTAAAAAAAAATCTAAAAATTAGTTAATACAGTCAAATGCGCCCCCACCCTTCCCCCCAAAGGCCGCAACTCCCAAGTGTTGATAGTTGAAACCAAGAAACCAGTATGCTTTAATTGGGCTTTGGAGTATGGATCGAATCTTGAGATAGGATTGTGGAATGGGCTGCTAGAGTTTAAAGTCCAAATCATTGCCTGATTGGGCTTATAATATTCAGTTTCTGCGCTGAAAAGCCTGAGGAACTGAAAATATTGGATCTTACGGAAATGGATGCAAATTAACATGCATAGCGGTCTTACGTCCTTACATATTTTTTTTTATTTCAATCATGCTATAAGTACAGAAAATTTTGACAGATAACACGTGAAGGGAATTGATTGAAAGATGAAACGAGAAAAAAAAAAAAAATAATCCAATCGTATGCGACCGTTTCAGCATCGGTAAGAATTTTGTCAAAAATTTCCTATACTTGTGGTTTTTTCCTTTTGATTTTATAGGGTTATGAAATGAGCTTAAACAACTTCAGCCATACAATTTTATTTTATTTTCTTTTCATTTTTCTTAGTCAAACTACCAAATCATGTACAAAAGTCGAACACGAGGTTTTTTTTTTTTTTTTTTAATGATTTTATTGATCCTAGTTGAGAAAGGTTACTTCACGTTGTTCTTTTCATTTTTTGGTTCTTTACTATCAATTCTTGTTTCAATTCTAGTTTCAATCTAAATTGATGGAGTAATCAATTAACAAATCAAGTCCATGTTTGACATCTCTTAATTTAATTTAATTTATTTCTCATACTCATTTTCAACTACACACTCACACAATAAATTATTCTATATGTAAATTCAAAAGAATTTCCTACTTTTTAACCACACATTCTTCAAAAAATATTATTCAAGGCAATGTTTTCTAAATTTTAAGGATGTCGAGGAGGGGCCAAGTGTGTATGTTTTAATAAAGTATACTAACCTAAACAAAATTAATCTAACTAACCTATTTTGTGGAGAATTATTGGAATTAAATGGTTAGTAATTCCTATTTCACTCAGGTCAATTTAACATTCATTCAGCCCTTGTTTGGTATAGATTAAAATCGAATTTTATTTCAAATTCATAGTCAATAATTAATTTTAACCACACATTTTATAGGACTCATAACTTTTTAACCACATATTTCATCTCATCAACTTTTATCAAAATCTTCTAAAAATATAATTTAAATCTACACCTAACATGGGCTTACTCTCTTTTGTGCCAACAATCGAATTAATTTATTATAGCTGGTGATCTCTCTCGAATAAAACTAATCGTATCCATATGTCCGAATTTACTATATCTATACGTAATTCATACATATATAAATGCATTCAATTTTAGGAATTTAATCATGATCATATAATCTATAATCATTTCTCGGTCTTTTATAAAATCTATGTTATTCATTGCGTGAATTAAATAAATACATCTCATCTCGATCTCAATATCGTCCTTAAATTAATTAATTGAAGCATTAAAGCACCAACAAATATTTAACACATAATCAAGGTACATTAAATTTTTGGAATTAAATAATATTAAATCTAAGATATATAGTTCATCATAACAATCAATTATTTAGCCAATCATAATTGAAAAAATAATTCATAAAAAGATGAAAAATATTATCGAATTCAATACACGGAATAAATAAAAGAATTCTAACGATTATTGTTCTTTGGCAGCCAATTCCTAACAATTGATTGTCAATCTCCTCTGTCAGCTTGTATATCTCCCGACCAATTTTGTTCTTTAACCTTCAAATCCCAAAATAAGATACAAGTCTTGAGGATTCAATGTATTTGGATATATAATTATGGCCTCCCCCAATAAATTGATGACGGTACGTGATTAATTCCCAAAATTCTTGAACACTTGCGATAGATTTATGTACAAAAAATCTGGAATTTTATTCTTCCAACTTTTTTCTTTTAGTCGTCCGTCCTCGTGTATGTTCTATGTCTTCTGTATTTATTTCAAAATGTCGCCAGCTTTAGGAGTCCAAAAAGGAGTCTAATTGGATTTGATAATTCCCATTCCCTTGGTTTAAAGCCCAATTTGAAATTTACTTAAATATTGTTCCAGCTGAAATTTCAATGGGAAAAATACACAGGACTATAAAAATCACATTTCATTAAAAAAGAAAAAAAGAAAAAAAAAGAGTGATTAATACGTACGTAATATGCAATTCTCTCTCTCTCTGTCTCTCTATACGCGCGCACATATAAAGACATAAAATGAAAGCAACCTTATTGAGATCCCTTATGAAGAGGTAGTAGTGTGTTGCAAATGATGTTAGTGTTAGACTTGACCTGCGTAGTAGTGGTGGCAATGATGGGTTGACAACTGGTTTAGGAAATAGATTTGTGTGGTGACGGTGATGGTGCATTGCAAGTGGTGATAGTACATTTGAGTTGATCTTGTGGTGGTGGTGGTGGTGAGGTGGTGGCAACATTTTAAGTATTGCGGTCACATACAGTCGCAACCGATCACAATTGATATAGATTTGGTCACAATCGGTTACAATTAACACATACTTGATCACAAAATGTCACCATAAATAAATCTGCACACACTGTAAACCAACACCACAAAACTTACAGTCACAATCAATCACAATTAACACACTTGATTACAATCGGTCACAATTAACATAGATTTGATCACAAAGAATCACCACAAATAAATTCGCACACATCGCAGTCCAGCTCCACCCATCGCCACCGCAACTCAAAATAGCAAGCCAGTTGATAGATTGAACAAGGAAATCCTACCACGTCCTTCTTCAACGTACCACCATTGCTACACAATCGCTACCATCACCGCCTCCTTCAATAATCACCAACAACACCGATTTATTAACATCTAATCTACTACCATCCAAATGTACATTAGATTTGAGTGAGTGTGTATCCACAGAGAAGGGAGGCAATAGCGAGAGAGAAAGTTACACGCGTTATAGTGTTTGTGTGGAGAGAGAGTTAGTGCGTGCAAATTGGGGTGGGGAAGGTGAAATGTGGTGTGATGGGTGAGGTGGGGGTGAAAATAGTTCTTTCATATTTGAATGGGCATGTTTTAGGTAGATAAATTTGTGAATGTAAACAGATTTATAAATTTTAATTATCACCTAATTTATGAATTTAAAATTAATCCTCTTCAAGGCCTCAATTCTTGCAAGTAATGAATACACTTTAGTCCTTGAGTTTAATTAATTGTGCAACCAATGTCCTTTTTATCTCAACTCAAGTCCTTCGATTTCTAAAGTATGTAATTTGACCATAGTTGAAAATTTTATTCAATTTCATTCTTGATCAATATTTGCATCGATCTTGAGTTTTCTCCTACATAATTCAAAAACACAAATAATTAAGCATCGAATTCATAATAATCTTAACAAAAGTAACTTTTGATGACTTAGATAAGTTTATTACCGACACCACAAAATTTTGTTTTGTG
>CAIGRB010131087.1:154767-204095 GCA_903798255.1 Fraxinus quadrangulata
TTTTTTTTTTTTTTTCACTTTTCGTGCGTCTGCACGAATTTTTTCTTTCACTTTCTACCTCCTATATAGTCTCAAACCTCCCAATCTCAATCATCTCTCAATACATAGATTAGTTATTTTTTACCAAATTATTCCCTTTTTTTAACTCAATTCATTTGTACTAATGTCGAAATAGATAAAGTTTTTATCCATATAAATGTCAGACGTCTCAAAGTCTTCAACCCAATGTGTGAACCACAATATTGGATTGAAAATCGATAATTGAATGATAGTTTAGCCCCTGTTTGGGCTCCATTAAAATGTATTTTTGGAGACAAAATATATTTTAAAATAATGATTTTTTGAAGAATATGTAATAAAAAGAAGGAAAACTCTTGAATTTATATATAATATTATTTTATTGAACAATGTGTTAAATGAAAAGAGGAGAAAGAAAAATGCATTTTAGATAAAATAGAGCCCAAGCATAGGCTTAGAATATATTCAGGAGACTCTCTAAATATTAATAAGATGTTGAAAACAATGTATTTGACAATATTGATAAAAAGGTTGTTACGTGATAATTTCAAAAATATGAAAATATGTAGACAACATTTGTAGTAATGTATTGAGTTATTTTCAATAATTTTACGTTGCTTGAAAAAAAATTACTTAGTTTTTCTATCCCACAATGAAAAATGTCTAGCTCTGTCATAGAGTACGAGTTATATTTTCTTATTTTCGTCCTTGCACTTTGCCAATAAATAACAGTTAAAAGTTTACGAGAATATTAACTGCTTATCCCTTTAAGTTCTATCCAATATTAAGTGATTCTCTCTAGCTTAAATTTTGTTAACAAGAAAGTTAACAGCGATTAGGAATAATAGGTGACAAAAAAACGCAAAAATAGTCAATCTTTTAATTATTAAATAATGCAATTTCCTAACTGATTTATTGCGTGTGTCATTAGTAATTAATGACGTAATAATTGATCCACCCAATCCTATAGATAAAAAAATGAATGCATCACTAATTATTTGGAATTTCTTCGAAGCAACAAAGATGACTTCTAAAAAGAGAGAAAAAAAAAAGTAGAGAAAGAGACAACCTTGTACAAATATTGCCTCGGGAAAAAATAATCAGATAAATCCTTTTGTTTCTGTTTGGTAATGATTAAAATCAGATTTTTATTAGATTTTGATTCGATAAAAATTGAAGAAATGTGTAGTTGGAATTTTGTGGATTCCATAAAATATGTGATTAAAATTAATTGTTGACTTTATCCCACTTTTCAACTACATATTAAAAAAAAAAAAACATTTTGCAAAATTTATTTTCAAAATGGAATTCAAACGGATATTTGAAATCACTTTTACACTTTTTTTTAAATGTTGGCTAGCAATTTACTATGGGTACAATACATCAAGGACCAATGGTGCTATTTTACTTATAATTCGAGAAAATTAGGGTTTGACTCCTTCACATTTTATATGTTTCTATTATGAGTCCTACGCTTTCAAAGACGAGGTTTTGGTTTTGTTTTAACCTATTTAACTTTATAACCTAGACTTACACACAATAAAATCCTCAATCATGCTACAAGTACATTATTTTTGACATCAAATTTGACATTGTGGTACATATTGTAACACGATTGGTCAGTTTAAAAATACAACACACTTTCCCCGCCACCCCATTTTTGAATTTGCAAAGAAGTGTCAAACTCCATGTATACAAGGAATGTACAAGGAATATAATTCTAAAATTCTTCAATGTAAATGATAACACGATTTTCACTTTACGGTACTTCTGAGGGCAAAACCGTCATAATACTCAACATTTCCAATTCAATTGAAAATTCCATGCAATTTTAACGTTTAGATAACATTTTGATCATTTGAAAAAAATTCCACAATATTTAAATAGATTGGGGACCTATAGGCTATAATTGCAACGGGTTAAAGATTGGTGGAGCCCAACCTTTATTTTTCCCATAATTTTAATAATACTTAGTCATTCTTCGAGCCTCATTTTATCAAAATTTTATTTTTTCAAAATTTTTGTGATGATGAAATATTACAAATGAGTAACATTTTTTTATACTATATTTGATACATAAAAATTAATTGCTAAAACATACATGAATAGAAATAAAATCATTTACAATAACTACAGATTCATATAGATCAAAATTTATGAAGTCAAGATTCATTGAATCTTGATTAATGTGAATATTAATTAATCGAGATTTAATAGCACGAAATTTATGCAATTTTGTAGTATTTATTATGGTTGTGTTTGATACCCATTTTGAAGAAAATTTGATTTGGAACAATGATTGATTGAAGAATGTGTGGTTAAAAAGTAAAGAAAATTTTTGAGTTTATGTGTAATATTATTTTACGGGCCGACCCGGGCTCTAGCTGGTGCCCCAAATTGGGAACCGAGCCCGAGCCAGATCCTGTTCGAGCTTTTTCCGAGCTGAGTCTAAGCCGCTCGAGTCAGCGAACTTTTTTGCCATCCCTAACTCGACGTGATATTAAGCCCCTATTTGATTCAGATTAAAATCTAATTTTTAATATCAAGTTAAAATCAATAATTAATTTTAACTGCATATTTCACGAAATTCACAAATTTTCAACCAAATATTTAATTAACTTTTATTAAAATTTACCCAAAATCTATTTTAAGTTAAACCAGACAGGGGCTTAATATATATATTATATTAAAATATAACTATTCAAAAAAGCTAAAGCCTCGATTAAAGAGGCAGAAAGGCAGGTGTCACGTTTTAAGCTACCCTTGTGCTTTGCTGACACGTAACTAATCCGTTTACTCAATTGTACCACTAGACCAATTGCTGCGACGTCGTTTTCTGTCACGTTATTCCATCCTTATCACCGACTTGATCGATATTCCTTCACTTATAGCCTTCAAAACCTCTTTCCACCGTTAGATAGAATCACCAACGGCCCAGATCAAAACCTCCATCATAGTCTCATGCCCCAAGACGTAACTTGTCACCCTCCGAAAAGTTCGTTGCTTCGCGTCCTCAACACGAGCATCTGGTGAAAGCGAAATCAGTTGGCCCAAATCTCAATCCTTTGATCGAATCCAACGGTTCGGATTTTCCTGTGATCTCTGGCCTCTGCTATATATACACTCCCATATTCTTTTTTCTTTTAATATCTTATATTATTTTCCGTTCGATATTTCCGCTTTCCTTCCGTCAAAATTTCGGTGAGTGATTTTCTGATCATAGTTATTTTCTTCAGGAGAATTTTTTGCTAATTTTTGTTCGAGGATTCTGATAGCACCGTATGTTTTTTTTTCTTTATAATTTTTAGGATGAAAAGTTAAGGTTTTGGGTTTAAATTTTAATTTTTTTTTATTGAACATTGTGAATTCTCTACTTTTTTTCCATATACGAAAGCTCTAGATTTTTTTCGATTAGGTATTTTTTTTTCATTATTTTTGTCTATCGGGTTTTAGAATTTGTTGCATGTTGTCGAGGAAAATAAAAAGGAGAAATCTTAGATGGGAAAATGATTTTGACGTTGTATGGAAGGTGAGGGAACTGGATTTTTCTGTAATTTGGTCGGATACATCAGGAGCAAAGTTAAGAGGTTGGAAATATCAGATAAAGCAAAAAAAATAAATTTCTTTATATTATATTTTTCAATCCATGGCTTGTTAATTAAGAAATAATTAATTTAATGTTCTTTTATTTATCTCTTGAGATATATTTGCCTATGAGACATTATGTCCGATTTTAATATATTGGTGGTGGCAAAACTCGAATTTAGGTTCTTTCCTCGTTCGAAAGCAGTATCATGGGTAGGCTTGGCGCGAGCCGGCCGAGCCAGCTAGCGGGCCAAAAATTCAGGCTCGGGCAAAAATGGGCCGAGCCTTTTTGGCCCGAGCCGAGCTTCGGCTCGGCCCCGGCTTTCGCTCGGCTGATCCGGGCCAAGCCTGGGCCTAAAGGCCGAGCCGGGCCAAGCCCGGAATTTTCGCTTTTTTTATTTTTATTTTTATACAGGTAACACTGCTGCCTATTTTTTTTACGGGCCAGGCGGGCCATACGGGCCGGCCGTTTCCCCAAAAAAGGCTCGGCTCGAGCCGAGGCTCGGTCCGCGCGAGCCGGCTCGGGCTTTTACGAGCCGAGCCGCGGGCGCCCGAGCCGGTTGCCATGCCTAATCATGGGATTGAAAAATGAGAAGATGCTTTTTGGACAAGCAAAATGTAAGGGGCGTTTTCTTTGGCCGTTTTGTGTCGTTTTCTGTTTTCGATTTTTCAAAACAGTGAAAACGCGTTCTCTTTCCTATTTTCGAAAACGCGTTTTGGAAAACGAAAAAAAATTTGTACACAAAACGATAAAATCATCGTTTTGGATGTTTTCAAGCCAATTCCACGAAAAACTTGAAAACAAGGGAAACGAACTTGAAAACANAACAAAGAATATAGAGAAAGAGAGAGAGGGGATGAGAGAGAGAGAGAGAGAGAGAACACGTTTTCCTTTTTTTATTTTCGAAAACAATTTTTGAAAATGTAAAAAAGAACACATTTTTAACAATCTCAAAATACACCCCCAAAACACAAAACTCAAAATGAATTCAAAACTCAAAACACAAAATTGAAACACAAAGAGAACGGTCCCTAAATTTCTTCAGTTTTGTGATCTTTGCATGACTAGTCAATTTTCAGATAAAGGTCGAGAAAAAAAAATGCTAATTACTACCTTGAGAAACAAAGGAGTAATCAAGAATTATCAGAGCTGTGAGTTTATGTCAAAGTTAGAATATTGGGGGAGGGAGAGATGATATTTTCTCCCTTTTAATTTTTTCTTAAATAATAATGCACTTTGCTTCATTTAAGTTTCTAAGTGTTCTCTCAAAATTCATGTGGATGCTTTCATTCTAACCTGATTATTGACAACTTACAGACTTCATGTGAAATTATAGGTCAAAATGGGAATCAAATTGAGAGCTGTTGCTGTTACTCTGTTTCTTTCATCCATGCTTTTTTCTCTTGCCTTTTCTGCTTCGAATGATGGGTTGGTGAGAATTGGGCTAAAAAAGATGAAGTTTGATCAAAACAACCGGCTTGCTGCCCAACTTGAGTCCAAAGAAGGAGAGGCCCTGAGAGCTTCAATCCGGAAGTATAATCTCCGAGGTAAACTTGGGGATTCTGCAGATGCTGACATTGTAGCATTAAAGAACTACATGGACGCTCAGTACTTTGGGGAGATTGGTGTTGGCACTCCCCATCAGAAATTCACTGTGATTTTTGACACGGGCAGCTCTAATTTGTGGGTGCCATCTTCAAAGTGTTATTTCTCTGTGAGTTGACTGTTGAGATATGTGTTCTCTTTCAAACTAAATTGAATCGACCTATTTCATGTTTGTCAATTTGATGGGGCTATGAAATTTTAAAACTCGTGCATCTTGGTGCAGGTTCCATGTTTCTTCCATTCCAAATACAAGTCAAGCAAATCAAGTTCTTATAAAAAGAATGGTTCGTTTTGTTATTGTTTTCACTTGTATACACAAGTTGTTCTGTTTTTTTGTTTGCCGAGTCTTGAAGTCTCATTATTTCTAGCTCCATGAAATGAAAGTTATTCAATATGTTAATATATTATATTTGAAGTTTTTGAATCTATACATACCGTTAATTTTCCTGAGATGAGATTAGAGAGTGGAGTTGTTTGCTGCGTGATATATTACTAATGTGCCCAGTATGTGTTCTCATATGATGTTCTTTTTGTCTACTGGCATATGAGTATATAATGCTATTCACCATACACCAAGGTGTTTAAACTGATTTCATTGTTTTAGATAACTCCTCATTATTATAACCTTTCTATGGGCTATATGTTCATACAGGGAAATCTGCTGCTATTCACTATGGTACTGGAGCTATTTCTGGATTCTTCAGCCAGGATAACATCAAAGTTGGTGACCTTGTCGTCAAGAATCAGGTTTATGACCTTTTCTGTTGGTTAATGTAAGGTATGAGTCGATAGGTGAAATGGCCTAATGCACATTGTTGACTTCTCAGGAATTTATTGAGGCGACAAGAGAGCCTAGCGTTACATTTTTGGTTGCCAAGTTTGATGGCATATTGGGACTTGGATTCCAAGAGATCTCAGTTGGAAATGCTACTCCAGTGTGGTATAAGTTCAACTATTGTTTTTTTCTTTAGATTATTTTGGGGATTGTGTTTTAATTGTCCACTATATTTGAATTCCTTGTGCAAGTGCGGATTTCATGTGCTTTCTGACTTGAAACATTGTGGACATCATTTTTCTATTGCAATTTATTTAAAACCAAATTCTGCGTATCTTCTTGCTTGTGTTTAAGGTACAACATGGTCAAACAAGGTCTTATTAAGGAGCCTGTGTTTTCATTTTGGCTCAATCGAAATCTGGAGGAAGAAAAGGGAGGCGAAATAGTCTTTGGTGGAGTTGATCCAAATCATTACAAAGGCAAACATACATATGTTCCTGTGACGCGGAAAGGGTACTGGCAGGTTGGTTAGTTTAAATATTGTTTTATGTGCGAAATGGACGTTTGATTGTTTCCTGTAACTCTGATTATTATATTCTCAGTTTGATATGGGTGATGTACTCATCGATGATAAACCGACTGGTATGCACTCTTTGAAGCCTTCAAATTGTACTGTTGTAAACAATTTACATAATTGTCACATGAAAAGCATTTTTGTCATTCTAATTGGATAATTCTTATTCCCCCAGTCCCCCTTAATATAATTTGACTCTGTTTTTTAGGTTACTGCGGTGGCGGATGTTCAGCAATTGCAGACTCTGGAACTTCTCTTTTAGCAGGTCCCACGGTACGTCTGTGGGAATAATATAATGTGTGTGTGAAGGGATAACAAGTTGGTTTGCCATTATATGCTCGGCTAAATCTTATCTATTTATCTCTTGTATTTTGTAGACTATTGTCACCATGATTAACCATGCTATTGGAGCCACAGGAGTCGTCAGCCAGGAATGCAAGGCTGTGGTTGAACAATATGGGCAGACAATTATGGATCTTCTTTTGGCAGAGGTTGTGACTATATATCTTGCTTTAGTTGCACTTTTCATAAGATGCATGTGTTGTATTTTAACCTGTCTATTTTGCTTGATTTTCTTTTGAATCAATATGTCAAAAGGCACGACCCCAGAAGATCTGCTCCCAAATTGGGTTATGCACCTTCGATGGAGCTCATGGTGTTAGGTTAGTCCCCACCCCCATCCCTTACACTCCTGCCCACCTACACCCTTCTCTTCCCCCCCGCATTCAAGAGCTCCCAGCTGTCACTTATTTGGGGAAGTTCTTTGGGCATTTATTCAAATTCATAATTTTGAATGAATTGTTTGTACTTTTTTGGGCATCTGTCTTGACTTTCATTCTTGATATTTCTGTACAGCATGGGAATTGAGAGTGTTGTGGATGAGAAAGAAGGTAGATCAGGGCTACGTGATGGTACATGCTCAGCTTGTGAAATGGCAGTTGTTTGGATGCAAAATCAACTGAGGCAGAACCAAACACAAGATCACATTTTGAGCTATGTAAATGAGGTAAGTTCCGTCAGTTGCTCTCTCTTAGTTCTGCACTTTGTCTCACGTTGATGCTTGTAATGGACAAAATTGCAGCTTTGCGAGCGGCTGCCCAATCCAATGGGAGAATCAGCTGTTGAATGTGGAAGCCTTTCTTCTATGCCTAGTGTTTCCTTCACTATTGGTGGAAAAGTTTTCGACCTCTCTTCGCAAGAGGTTTGGTTCAAATACCAGCTGTTCATTAAATTTTTCACATATTGTCCGAAATTTTGACATGGCATTGATGCACCTTGTAGTATGGAATGGTCCAATGGGTCAGTTTAACCACAGTAGCATAAATGCGTAGAATACATTTTTTCCCCCTGTTAGAGAGTAGAATACTATTTAATTTTATTAAACATGGTAATTCTGAACTCTAGTACTTCCTGCTGTGGACTATTGTCACTTTGGTCTTGATACTGCTATTTTTCCAACTTTGATATTAAAGATTCATCATAGTAACTAGTAGTATCTCTGGTAATTTGTAAATTGGCATCGACTTGGGCAGAACTATTTTTTGTAATGCACTAGTTGGTTTTAATCTTGCTTCCTTGTAGCTGGTTATTTCTGTTTACTCTTGTACTAACATTGTTATCCTATGGTGTTGACCAGTACATCCTTAAGGTTGGTGAGGGTTCTGCTGCACAATGCATTTCTGGTTTCACTGCTTTGGACATCCCCCCTCCTCGTGGACCTCTTTGGTAATTCTTTCTCAAGATCATGGATTATGCAATTTAGTTTCCGGTTGTATCACATGTTGGTGGCAAATGTTTTAATGCATCAATGTGATGTGCAGGATCTTGGGAGATGTTTTCATGGGTCGATACCACACCGTATTCGATGGTGGCAAACTGAGAGTTGGATTTGCCGAAGCAGCTTGAACGAACCTCCCCCCTCCTCCTTCCCCGTGTTTATATGTGGTCAGTCGGGCCTCCTATGTTTATCAGTAATCAAGATGGGTGTTGTTTAGGCTGTTAATGGCCTTGGACTAAAGGGGAGAGTAAATATTCGCTCAGTATTTAATATGAATGTAGCACGATGGGTTTGCTTGCTTGTAAGGTGCTTAAAAGTACAAAATATGGGTTTGTGCTTGTGATTTTAATGCTGTTAACGTTAAACGTTTCTTTCTAGTTCATGGAGTGGTTTTGCAATTGCACCACTTGAGCACAAAATATGGGAATTCTGTTTTCATCGCCGAGGGGGAAGATGCACTTGAGTAACCGTGATTTTAGAATATACCTGTTGTGCAAGCAACAACTGGATGGTTCAAGATGGTTTAACTCAAGCTGAAGGTCTGTCCTCAATTTAGTTTCAAAGTAGCTTTGTCCACGACATGCCATAATATATGCACGATTTAGACTTGATTTCCATGGATCACCGACGTAGGCGCTACTAAGAAAACACCATACTTCAAGAAAAAGCTCTAATCTCTTGACCTCGCTAAAGCAAATTACGTACTGTATTTTTATACGAGTCCCTAAAATTCCATTTTTGATTATTTACCACTGGGTATGATTACTCTCTTTACTATAAGATCTTTTTGGATCAATCCTTTTCATTCGCTAATAGTTTATCAAATTCGGTTTTTACATAATTGAAGAATCAATTAGATGTTTCTTCTAGTTTGATGATCAAATTATATATTGCACATAGTAAACTTAGATGCCACACATAGGAGGACGATCAATTTAGATATTTCTTTTATTTGGAGCATATCAAGAGGTTTCTAATGGTAGGAGGTGTACACAAACATATTTTCAACTTGAGCAATCATACCGGTTCTTCCTTTAATGACAGTTGAGCAAAGCAACAAACGGATTTATTGTGTAAACAACTCATAGTGATCTAGTAGATGCAGTTTTGCAGAATGTAAAAGCCAGAGTGACCTATCCATGACCAAGAAGCTTGGTGGGGGTTCCATTTTTCCAAAAACTATCTGTTACCATTTTCAAATCGTTTTTTTTTTTTTTTTTTGATTTTTCAAAACAGTGAAAACGATCTTTTCTATTTTCGAAAATACGTTTTTGAAAACAAGTTAAAAATTTACAAAGAAAATTCAAAAAAGATGTTTTCAATTATAATCAAGCCAAAATTTTCAAAACGCGTTTGGGGTGTTTTCAAAACAATTTTTTAAAATTTCAAAAAGAACACATTTTCAACAATCTCAAAATGAACACTCAAAACACAAAATTCAAAATGAATTGAAAATTCAAAACACAAAATTGAAACACAAAAAAAACAATTTCTCATTTTTTCAAAAATTATTTTTAACCACGCATTCTTAAAAATATCTAACTTAATAAAGTTGTTGGAGTACGACCACTGCCCAGATCCAAACATATAAATACGAATATACAACGAATCGGCAAATAATTCCAGACATTAACAACAAAAATCAGTTTAAATAAGTCATCCCCCGATGCATTATGCACATCCTTTTCCTCCTGCCTCGCTTTAATTATATATGTATGGATTCAAAGGATAGCTAATATATTTAAAAGATATGTATAATATTGCTTGCTCTATAATGGGGATGGTTTTTAGCAAAAAGGTACAAGAAATTAGGCATTGTGCATTCTAAGAAATTGAAGCAAGTAGCAGTCATTAGGATTTTTTTACTTCAGTTGAATTAATCTTTCACGACAGTGTGTTGTTTGTAGTCATGAAAATGAAAATAAAAAACCACAGGTAAGTCGAACCCTTACATACCCTTTTTGTTATCAGAATGTGAAAATTAACGATCCAATGATTGTAATTGGTTTCGAAGGTTCTGGTTTTCCTCAAGCAAGAGATCGTATTCCATAAGAAATCCCTCTGATTGCTTTTTCAAAGCTAGAGCATGAGCTTCTGCATTGTTAGCCTCTTCAGTCTTTTCCTCAAGTTCTGACTGCAGCTGCTTGATCCTTGCCCGCAATGGGGTAATCTCTTCTTCCAAGGCTTTGATTTCTTCAGAAACTGGAGTCTTACCATCTTCAAAAACTCTGTTTTGTTTATTTGCAGCTTCCATAGTCTTCCTCCTTATGCTAAGTTCTCGGATATAATGATGTAATTTGTCAATCATGAATGCCAGGAAGAGAGAAAATCCTGCATGAAATTTAATTCATTAAACTTGATATGATAAAAAGAACTGAAATTTAAACCTGAAATTGGAAAGTGTCGAAGCAAGATAAAATGCTATAAGTTTGACCATTGTCCACGGTCTTTATTGCCAGAAAATCTAGCAGAAATATCATAAATTTCTTCAAAATGGACTCCATATTAACAAATAACACCACCGTTAAAAGTTCTGGACACTATTCTAAAGAGTTTTGATTGGCATTACATAACAAATTTACGTTGTTCTAATAGATATGATTATAATAATTAAAGTAGCATCATCTTAATGTCAGATGACCTGCAAAAAAAATAAGGGAAAAATATAATGTGTGCACGAGTAGCACAATTTAACTGGTCCAAAATTCTGCAGTGTATACCTTTTATATAACTAGGGAGGAAGTAAAGAGGCGACATGAGGCTCATACGATAAAGTAATACGATGGCCGGGAACTAGAGTGAAAAATAAAGGCTGCGCATGCAAGAAATATTTCTTACAAAAACTTAAAATAATTTTCAGCAGTTTTCAACTCATTCTACAGATGTTTGATACTGATGTCTTGGTCCACAGCAGTTTGAGGTACATCATATGAGTAATCATTATCAATCTTCAATGAGAGGGAAGTTTTCCTTCTCAATAGTTCAATTTAAGACAATTGCACACACTGAGGTTCGATTTTAGAATCAGTGTCGGCGTCAAGGGTCCAAATGTGACATTAGTTAGGTTATTAAAGAATGATCCTCCTGTTAAAGGCAAATAAAGTATGGAAGTTCAAAAAATGTCAGAAATGTGTGTTACGAGCATAATTTGGAGCCTGAATCGATTTGTGTTGGGGAGTATCTACATAAATCGCTCTCATAAGCCATACTCTGCGTTTAGGATTTCTGGACTATTTGTTGCTTTGGATCAGGAATTATGCAGCCTACACAACCAGGTTCATTCCACTGTAGAGTACATATATATAATCTTACTACAAACATCAACCGAACTACCAAATCCATTTATAAACAAGAATCGTTTGAATTAAAGAATTGTAATTGGGAAAAAAACTTAAATGTTATCATTTCAAAAAATGTTAAGGTATACTGTATACTTCACCAACACAATGCTTGTTCCAATTAGCAATAAAATACAGAACACTGCAGTGGTTTTTTATTTTTGGTTTCAAAAGTGCAGACTCCGCATCACAGATTTTCCACAAAGATCAGATATTTTTAATTTTATTTTTTTAAATGATAATTCTTGCAATAAATTGTTGGAAGAAAATTGAAAGAAATACACGTGATCCTAGTCTAAAAACTTAAGGTTTTCCATGAGATGATTAACGTGGTATTGAGCTAGAGCAAAAAGATCTGGTTCAAATCATATCACCGCTCATTTATCAGATATGAGCACTGGAACGTTTGATCAAAAAATTAATCCAGTTTGTAAATGAGTGGAAGTGTTGAGACAAAATTTAAATAACTCTATTCTAACAATTCAAGCTTTTTGACTGAATGGTTAACATACCCATGAGCGAAGCTTCTAGTAGGTGCTTAGCCAAGAGAATCTGTTCTGTGGGGTTGATGTCACCATCTTCGATCCAATGTCTGTGGATCGCCACCACATTGTACACATTGGACATCATCACCACGAAGAATGTAGCAGCCACAGTCTTCACCACGATTGGGCCCCGGCCCCGCTTGACCCGATCTATTCCCATTATCACCAGCTTCCTGAATGGCGTCTTGAACACGAAGATCACGATCAACGCCGTTTCGGCGAAAATCAGAGTAAACAATAACTGAATCATTGAAAAGGTGAGGTTTTGACGAAGGAGAGGGTTTAGTGTATTACGATCGGAGAAGAATGTTTGATTATTGACAGTGGAATCGGAGATTGGGGTTTAATGAAATCTCTCGTGTTTGGTTGAGCCTGAAAAAGGTTTTGGAGATTACTAGATTGGAAAAAAAGATTTGAGGGTAAAAGTGTTTATATGTGTATAAGTTAGGACTGTTGTTGCAATATATCCTTTTGATTAATATCCTTTGCTACATTGTGAATTTAGTCAATTTCTTCTTTTGAAATCCAAACAACAGCCAGAAAAATTTTCTATTTTTGAAAAAAAGAAAAAAAAAATCCATTTTCTTGGAATCATACGCAACACAATCAAGAACCATTCATGAAGTTCGTGGCCCCCAGGAAATTCCCAAATAGATTCTTCATATACATTTATATCTTAATATCCACTTATCTTTCCCTATAAATATTGACAAAACGCGAACGATTCTTGATTTTTTCTGTTGTTGTGAACTCCAATTTTTCTGGGACGCATCTATTTTGAATATAATTTTCAATTTCTTTCTTTGCAGATGAGATAATCTAAACCCGAATGAGGTTAGTTGAATTTTCGTTTAATCTTCTGGATAGACGTGTGATCATCGTTTATTGTTTAATCTTGAGTTTTAATCAATTATTTTGCTCAATTTTTCTGACAAAGTTCCAAATTTTGAACAGCCAAAAATAAGCAAGAATTATGATAATTTCACAGTCGTCGTATTTGACCTTGAAAGAATTTGTATATAAACACCTGTGTAGAAGTTAAAATTCAATGAGAAGAAGTACATAAATACATTTACAGAGCTGTTTTCTCTTGCTCACACTTCTATGATGTGATTTATTGACAGAGTTACAATTTTGAGTACTAATGAGGCATATTAAAGATGTAAATCGAATTCCATCTAGTCCTTTTTTTCCTAGACGAGCTTTAAAGGAAGAAATTTCGTACCGTAGGATCAGAATTAAGTCTGGAACCTAATTTGTTCTCTTTACTGAAAATCCTTGAGTATGATTGCTGTTTGCTGAATAAATACTTAAAATCGAATTTCTTTAGTTGTATCGGATTAAAGAATCTGAATGAACAAAATATAACCGTAGAGAGAAGAGAAGACAGCTTGTTCTTTCTATGCATAAATTGCAGACTTGACATATGAGATACTGAAAGTTTAAGTTGCATGTATATGAATTCTTGTAAATAAGCCAATACGCAGTTGTTGTTTCAAGGTTTTGAATTTCATGGTTCCAAGATGCTTGCTGTTCACGTTCCGGGGGCCTTTTGCCAAGCACATTTTGACATGAACCTGCTGCATGAGGCTGCTCCTTGCAAGTTGACACGTGTTAATCCGTTGGTTAATCATGTCGGTTCAACAAGTCCTATTAGGCACCTTTGTAATAAAGGAGTGCAAAGCTTCTCGTTCACAACGAATCTTAATAGTCAACTTAAGATCCAATATCTCTCACATCAACTCACTTCAAAGATATCGCTGGTGAGCATTATTTATTTAGTTAATCCTCATGCACACACGCACAAAAGAGAAAGATCTGTCAATTGCTGGCTTTACTGATTCCTAATATCTGCTTGTTTTTGTCTAGTGCCAATCTAATTATTCAACGTCACCTGAAAATGAGTATCGCTCATCGCGTAATATAGCAATCAGCTTGTTTAGGCGATACAGGAATTTTGTGGAGCGTGGAGGAGGTGACAACCTAAAAGTATATTCGGCAGTTCATTTTTCTTTCTTTTTTCTTTGGCATGAGACAACTTTGTTTTTGTTATTGATCATATACTAAGAGATTGATCATTTAGGAGTTCATCAGTGCTGGCGTGAACGCATATGCATTGGGGTGCACTGATGAAGGCTTAAGGGAAGAACTTACTGATATGAAAGAATCTGGTGTTGAAATTGATGCAATGCAAGCATATAGCGGAAATACTGGTCTAAAGTCCAAGATTATCTCCCAAGAAGTAAGTAAACTTGCGTCCATGAAAATTAGTTACACTGATGACAATATGTCATAGCACGTTTATATTACAAATATATCATTACTCATTAGCACTTGACATACGTGATCAGGTTTGCAGGCAGTTAAAGGTTTAGTGAAATCAAGTGGACGCAAAAGTGTTTAGTCGATACTTCGTCAATAGAATACGTTTTATTTTTCAGTTTTCAACATTCATATATGATCTCTGGGAATCCATTGATAATCAATCTGGATGTTAAGTCATGTATATATATAGCTGGGTTCTGAGCTCGTAACTCGGGAGTATTTATTTTATCATTTTATACAAACTTCAAGATTTATCCATACCAGACAGCTTCTCACATGCTGGTAGTTCATAAACAACGTATTTGCCAACTATTATCATATGTTAACTTTGGAGGCCATGTCTTTGAATAAATTTACATCACTTGATCAAATTGCTTTCTGAACTTCATTTTTTCCATCTGGTGAAAGCATTTGGGTCAAATGTGACCTAATAAATGATTATGAAGATATAGATGCAGTGCCAGCCAGTACTTTATAGATTAGGAAACTCACTTTTTTTTTACCGGTAAATGTGAAGTTACTATAGATCAAAACTCATGTACAAATACACCGGGCATACCCTAGCTAAATAGATCGACTGGCTCATACAATAATTCCTGGCTCGAAAACTCACATTTAAAATTATCGGTTGTTGATGAGGCGTCACTGTTTTCTTACCTATATTGGCATGTTTGATGAAGTTGAATGGAGGTGTCTGATCATTTATTGTTACAGTGATTTGGTAATTGTTGCTCTCATGAGTGGAGAAATGGAAATTCTTGAGTAATGATCTGGAGAAATGGATATGAATATCCAAACTACCTAATTCTCATGCAGGTTGATGAATGTATACTCTGGTTGAGCATTGTATTCATCACGATTCTATGTACACCACAACCAACCATAGTTCGATGGTCATCTGCTGCCCCGGTGTCGGAGGAAATGATGCTCCAATGGAAGGGCTTCTGTGCAATCATAGCAAATGCATACTTCGTGAGAGGAATGGCATGGTGAGGTCCCATTAAAATATTTCGCAATCTTATCATTTAGTTGACTAAGTTGAGTTTGTGGTTTTGAGCCTAACTCGTTATTGCAAACAAAAAATTAAGGCTTCCAGTGAAGACTCTTCAACTAGAGCAACTGGCAGTGGTGGGTCGTGCTGAAGAGCCATCAGTTGTTGCAAGCCGAATGAGACTAGTGTTTAGCACACTTGAGGTCAGTTTCTATTTTCTAGATTGATTTCTGTGATTCCCTAAGAGCGTGTTTGGAATGCAGAACATGATTGGATTGGATACTAGACACTACGATAGACAAGATTTTAGATACTTTTGTCCAATCTATCTTACAAAATATGCAAACAACTTATCTCACATGTCTCACCATTATTACAAGCATGATGTCAATGCAATCAAGATCAATATTTGGATAAAATTATAAGTTGTTGAAATAATAATGTGATAGAAATGAGTGGCGGATAAGTTGGTAGTAGTTATGGGTCTTAGAAAATTTGTGATTGTCCGCGTTCCCCAAGGCACCCCTCTCTTTCAAGAGGATTCGCGGCATGTCAGGCCCTGGTAAGGTTCTTCGCTTTGCATCGAATTAAAACACATGCTCCACCGCTTGTGTGGGCCCCCGTCAATTCCTTTGAGTTTCATTCTTGCGAACGTACTCCCCAGGTGGGATACTTAACACGTTAGCTACAGCACTGCACGGGTTGATACGCAGAGCGCCTAGCATTCATCGTTTACGGCTAGGACTACTGGGGTATCTAATCCCATTCGCTTCCCTAGCTTTCGTCTCTCAGTGTCAGTGTCAGTGTCAGTGTCAGTGTCGGCCCAGCAGAGTGCTTTCGCCGTTGGTGTTCTTTCCGATCTCTACGCATTTCACCGCTCCACCGAAAATTCCCTCTGCCCCTACCGTACTCCAGCTTGGTAGTTTCCACAGGCAGATTAAAAAATTTCTTTGACTATTAAGTTACAAAGAAATCTTAATTTTCGCGAACATGCACTGAATGTTGTCATTTTATCAGATTCATATTCATGTGCATATGATATGAAGGTCTGATTTGCTCATTGACATTGCAGGTTGTGAGTCCACAGTGGCCAAGAATGCAGTAAGTTAACGTCAAATGTGGGCGGAAACTGGAGATAATGAAGTGCTGAGAGATTTTCGTACAGTCTGGTGTAAACTGTGTTTATAAATTATAAGAAGCATTTCATAGCATTCAGTACTGCACAGAATTAAAATTTTAAAAATCTTGTTAATTGTTCTTGTTCTAAGAAAATCTGCATTGAGAGTCAATCTATACTCGAAATAGCATTTGGGTTCCTATTTAATTTTTTTTGGCATTTGAATCTCGAATGAAAATTGACGTGTTCAACTATTGAAGCTTCTATCTGACATTCTTGATATAGAAACAATGTTGGATTTCTTTTTTAGGTAGGAATTAAACTACAAAGATATACTACCAAATTATTTTTCTCTATAGATAACTGCAGATGGGAATGGGAAGCATCTTTTGCATGGGGAATCCAGTGGAGGCTCAGGGCAGTCCACTTCCAAATCCTCCATCAGCTCCTCCACCAAATGCACTGCCCATCCCTCCGTTGCTACCAAACCCTCCACCAGTTCCTCCGATGCCACCAGACCCAAGTCCACTTCCTCCCGCACCAGCGCCAGCACCATTACCTAATCCACCACCAAATCCTTCTCCAAGGTCTCCTGCACCAGCACCAGTACCAGTACCAGAACCAGCACCGAAGCCAGACCCTCCACCAAACCCTGCTCCCACACCCCCCAAGCCGGCCCCTCTGCCAGCCCCAAACCCACCACCAACACCGAAAGGCCCGTGATAAGTAGGGAAGTGATGGTGAAAAAATGTCTCCTGCTCATCTGCTGCATTCTTTTCCATTGAAAGGGTCCTTGCATTGATAGCGCAAGCAAATGCAGAAATCACAACCAAAAGGAGAATCTTGGATGCCATTTTTAGTGTTGGAAAAACTCTGAATGTGAATGTTAGTGTATGAGGTAAGGATTATTTATACCCTAAAAATTGGGAAAATTTAAAGTAAGTCGAGGCAAGTGATCATCTAAAATCCGTGTTGGATTACGGATCAACTGCAAAGGTGCCAAAATTGGTAATATGATCTTGATGATCGACCTAATTTTTGCCTAAAGTAAAACTCATTCAAAATTCAATCTTGAATAGAAGTCAATTAAGTTTTTATTTTGTCCTTTCCTTACCCTTTATAGTGAAAATGTACTCAGTCATGTACAAGGGACATTACCAAATGTTAAACAAAGATGATTTTTTAAGATGAAATCTCGAGAATCATTATGGCATTAAGTTTAAATAGTCAATAATATCCAATGCGAGATTAGCGTTTCCATACAAGGCATTATCTTGAGGAGTACGTTAAGTGGCACGTTAAGGGTAAAATTTCACATTGCTTGGATTACTCTTCTTAAGAGCGCTGATGTTTGAAAATGGAACATCCCCATGAATCAATCCATTCTGTTCATTATTATTAAAGAGGAGTAAACTAACATCTTGTATGATTTACAGACTCAATAAATAAGTTTGTCCTCCCCTAACATCTCAAGTGCATCGAGTTTCATGTGACCAAATCGTCATGGGACTCGATCCATTGCACAACTGTGACCCCAGCAACTTTCAGTGAATCATAAAGTACAACATAACAAACAAATGCACCATAAATCAGTGGATATTTTGTCTAAACAAAAGCTTAAATAATTCAGTTGTACCTTCAATTCTTTTCATGAAAGGATTAAATTAAACTAACAAAAAACAACACCCAAGAAGACCATATGTAAATTCTCTTTGAAGGAAATTATTGGAATGCCGAAGAATCTCACAGTTTTTGCACAACTTGCTCGGGTCGAGTTCACTACCTGCCTCGACTTATTGCTCACCTTCTTGCTGCATCAATTATAATATTTTTGTTAAAAGGAACAAATTCACTAGCTAAATAACAATTGATAAGCAGAACTATTGTTCCCAATGTTTAAAAAATGGTCTCGCCATTAACCCTGAAAAGTTAAAGGGTCGGTCTGGTCTGATTTTTATAATAATGATTATTACATTATATAATTCTTGCTAAGAACATTTATCATTGGTAAATGAGAAAGAGGAGGACAAACTGATGACAAACCAATTGGTTTATTTATTTATTTATTCTTTTCTTTCTAGTAGACTGATGACATTCGGACAAGAGGGAAGCACCTTGTTCAACCGAGGATGGAAATTATCAGAGAGCAACTAATTCCCTAGAGAACTTGGGCATGTCACTCCAATTTTTAAGGCAGGATATTTAACTTGAAAATTAGCTGTAATCTTGTCTTTACACTAAATATCACCTAATTACAGGCCGAAGACATGACGAATAAATGGCATTTGGAAAGGGAAGACTCTTATAAATATCTTTGCAACTCTGCATATATGGAGTTTGATGTATATTTTTCAGGCTGCACCCGGAAAAGTGTACTGGGAATGAAATAATAATTGTTGATAGACTTGTGTTTGCTGTTAATTAATTTTCACGTCATGGTACTTGAATTTTCTACCCTTTAATAAGAAATTTGTGCATTATTTTGTGTCGTAGATTGTAGTTTATGCCTCTTCAAGAATTAGAACTTCTGGGACTCCTCCTAGATTGATGCGTTAGGGTTGTATTTCTTCTGAATTTTGGCATCCTCATCGTGTTCATGATTCGTTCTTGTGTAGGTGAAAATTAAGCTCAGATGGATTTAAGATGAATATGTGATTGTGTTGCTGCTGTTTCTGTATGAAAACAAACTGTCGTGTTGAACTGATTCCATGTTATTCTTTTGAAAACAGGGTTCCAAATCTCAGCCAAAATTTCCTCGACTGTTGTGTTGAACTGATTATATGGACTTTAAATGAGTGATAGCCACTTTTCATCGTCTTTGGAATTGAAATCAAATCTCAAAAAAGTATAGCGCAGTAAACAATCACAAGTATATAATCATATTATTCAGAAATAAAAAAAAATGAAAGTAAAATTCGACCGATACGGACTCTCCATTGGAATGAAATAACGAAGAATTGATTATTTAAAAGAATGCCAGAAACCCAACTCAACTCGAAGTTGTTTCCACATATCAATTATAAGTAACTAATAAACTTATAACAGAGATAATCTTGTTCCAACAGGGAAGTAAGGCACTGGAATTGCTGCACTTTTCGCCTTCTTCTTTGTTTTCTCATCTTGTTCGCATGCTGCAACCCGCTTTGAATCCAAAAAGCAAACAAAAACATTCGAAAAGAAGCCCATGATTATTACGTGTTCCCAGGCAGAGATAAGAGGTTCAGGAAATGCTCGCCTTTCAAGTTTGTGAAGATTTCTTTGATTCTTTCCCCATTTATAGCCACCAAACAAGCACGATTTCTTGATTCCCACGTCCTGCAAATTAATGGGAAATTGGTCGAGAAGCTTCTTCTGCAATTCCTGGAAGCTTCGCTATGGGCTGATTCTGGACCAAATGTGTCACTTACAGGAACCATTAGTATAGCCCAAGTAGTGACAAGTGAAGGGGTTTCGAAATTCAATAATTTTATTAGTATATAATTTTGTACAACTTTGTTGATAAAATAGCCAAGTGGTGACCCTCTATTGGGGGAGCCTGCCGCAAGGTGCCCCCAATACGGGACTGCCACTTGGATTTTTTTTTTTTTTATCATTCAAATTGTACAAAATTATGTACAAATAGCATTTCTTTTTGAAATTACAATATTTGTGTTATAAGACTATTCAAGAATGGCTTCAAGAAACACGACAGATTATCTATGTCAACGTTCAAAAGAAATAAGGGGACAATATTCGTCATAAATCTAGAATCTTCTTATTTATTAATATCCCACTCCGTTTGGGAGGGGCAAAGCTGCAAAAAAACACTAAAGGTCATCCAACTTTAAATAAATTTTTATTTTGATCATCCAACTCAAAAATTTTTTCCCGAAACTCGTTTCAGTTTCATTTCTGTTTGTTCACTGATGATGATGATCATCTAGTAAAAATTGCGTCTTTCAGTTCGTAAAATCGCATTTGTAAGAATTTTGTCTTCAATGGCACAACTTCCATTTTAAAAACACGAGTTTATATTGCTAAACAAGCCCAATAACAGTGACATTTCATCAGGTTGCCCGTTGCCGTAGCTTCTATCAAATGAATGTATAAAACGGCTTCAAACCGCCAAAACGATCAAAACAAGTTTACAGATACCTTTTTTCTCTTTGAAGTGGAAAGGAATATTTCTTTTCCATTTTTTTCTACTTCTCCTGCATTTTTCTGAATCTTCTTTTGGGAATATATTCGTTAAACCCAAGATTTCATAAATTTTCACTCAGGTACATTTCTCATCTTTTCTTGAAATTTCTAGGCGCTTTTTGGGTATTATTCCTTTTTTTTTTTCCAGTCAGTTTTGATATTATGGGTTAATGCAATCCATATTTGCAGTTCTGAATCTTTGATAAACTCCTTTTATGGGTATTTTTGAAATTTCTAGAAGGTGTAGTGTTTTATTCATTGATGATGATCTGTTTTGATTCTACGTGGTTGTTGATTTTATTTATTAATTCGTTTTATATTTTCAGTTCCAATGAATCTATGATTGTCAGTTTTTGTTCTATCCTTGTTGATTTTCTTTGTCAGTTCAATTTATAGTTGCCGTTTGAAATCTTGGGTACACTCTTTTATCTGATTTCTCAATTTCTTGAAATTTTTATGGACTCTTGTATTTTATTTATTGATGATTGTCAGTTTTTGTTCAGTGGTTGTTGAGTTTCTGTATTGATTCACTGCATGTTTGAAGGTCCATCTTGGATGAATTCATTGTGTTCGAAATCTCAATTTTCTTGAAATTTTTGGCAGCATTTCCTAGTGTCTATAAATTTCTGTGGTTACTTGAATGTTTAATCATTTGAGAGAATTGTCATTTTCTGGTTCTTTATCCCCTTTCTTGGATTTCTTCATTTAACATTGATTGCATTTTTATTAAATCTTTAAAGTTTCGATATAAGATGTAGAAACTCATGCATGAAATTAAATATACAGATAAAAGAGAGGGGTCATATGATGAAATGTGTAGTCCTTCGAGGGGTGAAATGGTTTATGCTTTAAATGGTTTATGTAATTCATTTTCGCCGTCTCAATAGGTTCATAAATAGAATTGTTGATAGAAACCTGAAATATAGAGAATGCGTTATATATTAAGTATGAATGACATTTGCATGACACATATTCAGTTTTCACATTTGACGAATTCGTGACTTTGACAGTGGCAATCAAAGAGAAAAATTCGGTTCGACTCCAAAACCTAAAGAAGGCTTTCGTATGCATCCACCATAACTGGCAAATCCCTTAAAAAATGTCGAGGTATTTGTTTGACACCTAAGCCATATTACTGGTGAACTGACCTTAACACATAGAGTGAGATTTGAACTCGAATGTTTAATCATCTTATTTATCATGTTGTAATGAATTTACACGGTGATTTGGTAATATGATCAACTGTTCCGAGACCAGGCATATGATAGGTATCCTCCCAAATGATATTTAGAATACAGAAACCCCTTTAGAATCATGTAAACTTGCTCGACAGAGAGAGGGAAATTTTCAAGTATAGACTTGGCCCCTTAAACTGATTCGCTATGATAATGAAAATGCTTTCTCCTCATTAAAGGGAAAACAGTTCTCAACAGGGAGAGAGTGATGCAATAGCCATTGAAACCACAGACTCGTCTACTGGGAACAGAAGTGTTTATAAACCGCTGAGGAAGAGTGATGCAATAGCCATTGAAACCCCAGGCTCGTCTTCTGGGAACGGAAATGGTTTTAAACCACCGAGACCTAAGTTTTGGAGAGCAAGAATATGTGGTTACTGGGAGAGAGGTCAATGCTCCAATGGAGACAAATGCTGGTATGCTTATGGTCAGTCAGGTATATTTTAAATGCACATAGCAAACTTATTGTTCTATCTTTTTTCTTAATTTAATGCATTATTTGTTGTTCTTCACAAATTCTGAAACAAACCATTAACATAATGTATTCCGCTTAAAAAACTTGAACAATATTTTTCAAGTAATATGCTATATTTCCTCAAGCTGGGATCATTTCATTTTATTAGTTTCTCAACTTCCACACTTTCACTTTTGACAGAGTTGCAGCTTCACGATGCTAGTTTTGCAGCGGATCCTAGACTAAATTCCACTCCAATTCCTGCACAGCCTCTCTCTGCTCCCGTAATTGATTCCTCCAAAAGTAATGCTGCTACTTCTCGTCCAACTCCAGCACAGCATCGCTCTGTCCCTGTAATCGGTTCATCCAAAACTAGTGCTGCTACTTCTCATCCAATCCCAGCACAGAGTCGCTTTGTACCTGTAATCCGTTCATCCAAAACTAGTGCTACTACGGCGACTGGTGTTTGTGCAAGTAACTTTCTTCCTGCGTCAGCTGGAGTTCGGCCAAGGGAAAGTAGATATTTTCCTGAAGGTAAGAAAATCATGGGAATTTATGCTGATGATGGTTGCAGCTAAAAAGAGGGATGAGCATTGGCTTTATGATTGCCAATTACTAATATACACAAAGCGGTATAGCTACAAGTTTATGATCTTAAAGTATCACTCGGACGGAATGGAAAATTATGATCTCATGGTAGTTAATGGCTCTTACTCTAAATCCCAAAGGGAAGTTTACTGAAAAGAAACTAATGCTGATGGTACTATAGACCTATAGAGGATTTTTTTTGGTGGACGAGTAGTAATCAAGTACAATTCTAGTTTGCGATCTATTTTTTCAAGAACGAATAATGTACATTGTGCTCGCTTATAGTTGCAGTATAGCATTTTCGTAGTGATTGGATTACTAATTCCTAAAATAGTTTTCTCCTTCACTTGCAGTGCTGCTAATATGTTCTTGCTCGTGTTAAACGCGTAAGCAGGTTCTCATCAGCCTATATACTGTTACGTTAACTTTTGACTATTGTTCAATTTGACTGCAAACCATACCCTCTCTGCATAATGGTATGACTACTTTTACAGGAAAAATAGAAGGACCGATTTGCACCAAACATGAAATAACGGGGACTCAAGCGTCAAGAAAAATTGAACCCAAGTGCTCCAAATGATATAATCTGGCGACCCCAGATGCAAATTTCCCTTCTATATAATACTACATAATATACAAGTAAACAAATCGTCTGAGATTACAAAAAAACAGTAATTTCAGCAGTTTGGCACACCAGTTCTAGCGGTCACGTTTCATCGGGGAATTATTTAGCGCGATTAATCTAATTCTAAAATTGCCGCGATTTGTCGAAAATATGTTGTTTTTAAAGTTTACAATAAAGTTTGTCAAGACGTACTCATTTCACGATGTCTATTTGGACATACTAATAAATTACATCGAAGTTCATCTTATATGTGATGATATAAGTTAGTAATCAATGTACTCTTTTATTCACATGAGTTGAACATGTCAATTTGACAGGGTCTTGAACATAAATTGTCACCTTAGTCCACAATTACCTACAATAGAAGGTTTGGGAGACGAACAATGGTATAAAAATAGAACTGCAAACAATTTAACTCGTAAACTAGATTATTAGTTTTTTTTTTCCTGAAAGTATGTAGGCTAATTAATAAACTATTTAACTCGTAAACTACAGTATTTTAACAATTAGATGTCGGTACAATTTACTCCTCGTGGTTTTTTATTTTTACCAATTTTGAAGTTAACTTGTTAGTTGTCGCTACATCTCCAACGTGAATCTCCTGTGACAGTCGATGATTGAGTTAAAAATTTCAATTATTTTGTCCTAATCGAGCTATTATATTCTAGAAAATACATGCAAAAGTAGGATTAGTTTGATATTTGGTTGCATGAATAAGATATTTCGATTATCTTAATGGATTAGACATGTAGGTGCTGGGATTCATTGAAAATAATGATGTGTAACGAGATTTTGGGACTTCATGTTTACGAGTTATCTGTTCTAACATTGTTCTTGAAACGGCATAATCAGTTTTAACGTTTCTTCCTAAATCTCGGTTTTTACCCAACCAAGACGTTAATAGGAGCTAGATGCCTGGTGCCAACAAGTAAAATGAATCATAACTTATTTTGGAGGCCTAATTATTAGACCTTCGAAAGTTATCAATCAAACCAATTCATAGCATAATACATGTGATGTAATAAACAGTAATCTTACTGCATCGACAAGTTGACATTGATCATCATAACACAATCATTTTCCACAAAGAGTAGCCATGGTTTGTCACTTTGGTCTGATTAAAAGGGCAACATACATAAGGAAAATTGTTTAGTACGAGAATAGTCATTGATGCTTATCTTCCTTAAAACCATAAATTTAATGAAGCATTTAAAAAATTGGTTAGAATGTACCTACAAGTTAGTAGGATGCTTTCAATTGGTTATCATTACAAGTTACTTCTCGAGAGTAAATGCGTCTACTTTTCTCAACAATATGAATAAAGTCAATTCTAAACTAAATAATTTTATAAAAAAATTGACGGTAACGTAAGAATTACTTTCAAAATTATAACTTTTTTAAGTGAAAAAAAAATAAAAATTTTCAAACATGTTTGGGGTAAAAAAAACTATAATTTATTATTGCCAACTTGACTTAAAATAACACACCCAAATTAAATTAGTGAAATGTAGAATCTTTCTTATTCTATTCAGTGTTCAATTATATTTAGGAAAATAGAGAGTGAAGGTGACCTACTATAACAATAAAGTTGCTTTCTTTCCTTAATTAATTGTAATCCATTCAATGTAGGTAGTGAGTGGAATCTTCAACTTATAATTAATTTGAAAAAATAATTTTGTAATGACATAGTAATAATTTGCATTTTTTTATTAGTTTATTCATGAATTGTTGCTAGGCCATTTTTTATAAAGCGTTTTGAGATTACAAGTCCTAAGAATATGTGTATTTAAAAAGTGAAATTAAAAATGAAGTTTGATCAACTTATAATCTTTGTCAAACATGGTCTTGATCAGAAGAATAACAGCTAATATAAATAATAGAACATAAAATAGCATAAATATGTAAATTGAACTCCTTTCCATTCATGTACCCGGTTCCGGATCCAAAGAGTCTATGTGGCCGAAACACAAATCTTCCATACAAAATTATCAGAGCCTGCAACTGATCATTTGTTTAATCCTATTTATAATAATAAAAGCTCCCAAAAATGCCAGCTCTGACAACTAATATCATGCATAAATGTAAAAAACAGTAAATATTCAGCAACCCTAGTACCCAGAAAATAAAATAAAAAAGAAATAACCAGGATGGTGACATGGAGTCATGGAGATTACAGTGCTATGCCGCCGTAGACGGTGGTGGCGGTGTCATTCAAGAAAACCAGTTTTGGTTAAAATGGCATTCCTTAGTTTGCTGAGATCTCTTCCTTTGAGGGTCCTTCCAACACCTTCCAACATAGAAAATGAAGCAATCTGAGTTCCGGCGAGCTTCTTGGCTAAATATTCATGCGGCGGAACCATTTCTTCACCGTCTTCAGTCGCAAAATCATCATAGAATCTTTTCTTGGTACCATCATCAGAATCACATTCATCATCCCATAAATCCTTGTTTGATGAGTCCCTCTTTAAAATCTTGGACCAGTCGGGAATGTCCACCGGAGCCGATGACTGCCAGCCGGTGCCACTGTTAACCTCTTGTGCTTTTGGGATCACTCCTGGTGCAGAAGATAAACCCCATGCAGACGTAGACGATGAACTGGATGAACGTTCTTTGGCTTTTTTCCCCTTTGAAGAGAACTCCTTGAGTGAAGCCCACACCTCTGATTCTTGAAAATCTTCTTCTTCCAATGCTTTGCCTCTCCTTAGCAAATCTGCCATGGCTTGCAAATGCAAAAACCCAGAAATGCCACAAAACTGCTCTCACAGTACTCTAAATAGATAAGATCGAAAGTGACGAGGTTGTCTGTTTGTGCGGCTAAAATGTTAAACTTTTTAATCGAATTAATAAGAGAAAAAGAAGTGTGTAAGAGAATAATATCAGGAATCTACCTTGTCTTTGTTTCAAAACCCTCCAAAAAGAAGCAAACTTTTCACAGTTTTCTCGAATTAGCTCTCTGAATAGTTAACCAAATCAACAAAAAAGGTAGCAGAATTTATGTGAAATAGCAGAAACTACCTTTCTGTGGCTTGCAAACTTCCAAAGAGAGTCACAGTTATCAAGGGCCTAAAAACGAGAGAAAAAGACAAAAACGCCACAGAGATATGCATCTATTGGCCATCTGTACAGGAAACTGAAACAAAAAGTTAAAACCAAAATAATGGCCTTCACATGAAAATCTCAGTTTATTATATACTCTTTATCTGAATATATGGTTAGAACTTAACTCAAATGTGAGTTTTTTAGTGGATAAAAAATCCAAAACACCCTCGGAAATTTGCGCATGGGGATGGATGAAAAAAAAAAAAAAAATAGTTTGAAAGGTACACTTTACTTGGGAAGAGGCTTTTAAAGAACCCAAAAAAAAGGTGTCAAGATTTCAATATTTGCCTACTACAGTAAAAAGTTTGGTTCTTGAAGTAAGGTTTTACATTAAAGAAATGGTGTGTAAATATAGGAATTAAATTCATGAGAAGTGTTAAGAAGTCTGTATTTTGATAGGGAAAAGTGGAAGAAAAGGATTGGTCATTGATTTCTGTAGGCTTATCCGATTTATGAAGACAACTAAGCTTTGCATTATAGCAGAGAAAAGAAAAGGGCAGACTTTATTAAGGTGCCTAGGAGAGGGTGCTAATGGAGTAAATGTACTTGGTTGGTTGATTGCACATTGAGATTTGTGGTGTGTATTGTCTTGATTTTGATTTAACTGTGACTCAACTTCTATCTTTTACAACTTTTCATTCTTCAATGCCACCCTCCCTCCTGGCTCATGGGATTATTGCCCAGATAACTGTGCAACCAGCAGTACTCTAAACAAGAGAGAGAGATAGAGAGAGAGAGAGAGAGAGAGAGAACTTTTTAAGAGCCAGAATTCAGTTCTATTCTTATTTCCAGATTAATTATTACTACTTTCATCACCAATTCAAGTGATAATGAACATCACACTCATTCTCCAATAAATGACATTGATGCTAGATAACCTTACTTTTCTAAAGACTGCAATTAGAGTAATAATATCATTTTAGTTGTGTTCATTATTTGTTTAGGTGATAATTAATCTCCCAACTTATTCTCATTAGAGAACCTTTATTGGAGAATGAAATAAAGGGATCCACTTCCATCTAAAATGGTGATAAATAACATTATCTAGTTTTCTTACTCATAGTGATTCACCTTTAATTTGAGAGGTGTATTTACTTTTCATTGTAACTCACTTCCTTCACAATGAAGGAGACCGTTATTTATTTTTTTCAGACCTCAATTTCTATGTTATTGTACACAAGTATATGTCTTAACAGAAACTGTGCAATGGTAAACTAAAAAAACTTGTGGTAATAAATTGTAATGCGACAGATTACATAGTTAAGGGATTGACAACTTGGCATTTACTTTTCTCTTCCAGCCTATCCAAGAGAGAATTAAGCTCCTGTTTAATACAAACTAAAATTTAAATTTTCAACAGCATATTTTATGAGTTACATAACTTTTCAACCACATATTTCATCTTCTTCTATCAAATTATATTATAATTTGATTTTAATTCCCACCGAACATGGGCTAAGTATATGAATGTGTGTCCATAATTTTGGCCTCGAGGGATCATTGGACATACACGCTTGGTCCATGACTTTTGCCTTGGGGATCAGGATCACTCAGTTATGTGGGGTATATCTGAGGGGTGATGGTTCATTTAAAGGTAGGTCTTAACTCAAATCTGAAGTGGCTTTAGATGGATAGGGACGTCAGAGTTGAGGTTCATGTCAACCTTTCGTTTTCCTGCATGTACTACCCTAGCACTACGTCCGCGTATGTAAGCCAAAACATCAGTGTACGTTTGATACGTAATAATATTAAATAAAATAATTTTTTAGTTTCTTTTTCTTTATTAATACTACAAATTATTGACAATATCTTTTGGTGCTAATTGTTGTGTGTATAAAGCTTGGATAATTAATGTTTAATATGTATACAATAATTTTAAACTACGCTTTTCGAACAACATATGCAGCACAAAACATAGCAAAAAGTGCAGTCAAGCCCAATTCATATGCATTTATGGTTATCAAAAGAATAATACTATTTAACATCACTGATATTACAATATCAATCTAGATGGCTCAATATGCCCAAATTGACTAGGGTCCTATACAATAATGTTTAATATGTATACAATAATTTTAAAATACGCTTTTCGAACAACATATGCAGCACAAAACATAGCAAAAAGTGCAAAGTCAAAGCCCAATCCATATGCATTTATGGTTATCAAAAGAATAATACTATTTAACATCACTGATGTTACAATATCAATCTAGATGGCTCTAAGTGTCATTAAATAAATTACATAATTTCACATTTGATTAAAGCTATCACATAAACTATAGGTGACACTAAATTTCTTTAACTTGATAATTTCAAAACTACATGTAGTAAAGAAAAAGCTTATTTTTGGGTAATGCTAATCATGATATTATTGATATCCGAAGTAAGATAGCATTAAATAAATATTAAAGAAAAGCATTCAATACATTATCTTCGGGCACAGAAAGTGAAAGAAAGCATTTAAAATTTGCGGAAAAATTAGTCCACCACTAGCTTCTCATTCTCTCCTATTGGAAAGGATACTAGAAATTAGAATAATAAATAATCAAGAAATGGTTGAACAAGAAGAAAATTTACAACCAGCCACAAGGTGCTGTGCTTTATTGATTTGCAATTGAACCATATGCAGCTACTATACTGAATCTACATTAAAATGATACCAGATAAGAAACTAATGTACAAACCCTGTCTTGATTTCGTCTTTTCACTTTCGAGCAGCATGGTAAAGCTCCAAATAATCAAGTGCAGGTCGGTTCCACGTCCAATCTTGCTCCATAACACACTTACATAATGAATTGAACCATTCCCGTCCATCGTACCAAGCAGTGATTGCTCTAAAAGTATCAAGTAGAAGTGAGTCACAGCCAGTAATATGCAAAATGATAATAATAAAAAATAATAAATAAAAAGAAAGAAGAAGATGCCTATTTGTGCCTGTGGTTTGAGAATTTTTCTTTTTACAGCATTTTGCATTTACAAGTCACGCAATTTTTCAGTCTCCTGTATTTTTCCTCAAAATTAACCACAGTAAAGTCAGAAAGTCGACTCACCTATTGAGAGCATAATCAATGCCAGCAGCATCTGCTCCGTCAAAATTGAACCCATTTGGTTCAAGACCGCGAGCTTGTGCTCGTTCTTTATCATGGTCAACATCCAAAACTGTATCATAAAGTCCTGCAAGACAAATTTTATAAACAATTATTTACTCTCTTTTGTAATTATGTTCACAACCAATTGGTAGTTGAGTGAAAAACTCTGAAGCAGACACAAAAAGAGAGCAGCATTATTACTACAGTTTTGCTAATACCTATACGAGGCCCATGATACCATCCAATTTATAAACAGTTCCCACAGCAATACCAATATTCATTAATAACATTACTTGTATGTATGGTAAAATGGATTAAACAATACTTGAGAGTATTATGGAAGAAAAAAAAGTTGAAATCTTGTTCATTGAGACTATCCAATATGGTCTAATATTGTATACCAAACACGAACTATTGGATTACATTGCACTAGAAACTACAACAAAATTACCCACCTCCAGTTTTACGAACGACAGCTATTGAACCGTATCTCATTGCTATGAGTTGAGTTAGTCCACATGGTTCAAATATAGAAGGGACTAAAATGAAATCGGCACCAGCATATATCTGCAGAAAATTTAAAAGATCAAAAGTGAAGGTGTGCTACTGCAAATGAAAAATAAGTAAATATGTGTCAAAATAAAACGAGCAAGTTCGGGGATTCTACCAAGTGAGAAAGGGGCTCGTCATAGGTCAGACACAGGCGCGCACGATCATTATGCGAAGAATGCAATTGATTTGCCAAATTAACAAAATCATTCTGAATCCGAGGGTCAGGAGCTGAACCTAACAAGACAACCTAACAAAGAACCCCCTATCAGAATAACCCACAGAATGTTAATTTATCATTTGCTTCTGAAAAAAAAAAATGAACTGGACCTGTGTAATGGTCACTTGATTTTGGCATTTTGTTTCAGTTTGGTACTCAATTTAAAATCCTTTAATTTTTCTAACAATGTCTGTCCCAAAAGATGTAAATCTGATGTGGTACCAACAAGGATGTCTTCCATGTCAGACATTCCATTAGAATGCCAAACGGGGTTTAACCCAGTGATCAGACTAAGCCTCCGTTTGGCAAATTTATAAATGGTATAAAGAGGAATAGTAGTGGTTAAAATGTTTGAATAATAATGAGCAGTAGTAGTTATGAACGTGTGATTGAAATTAATATTTGGCTTTGAATAGATTTATAAACCATTTATATATCTGTATCCAAACAGAGCGTAATACATAAAGCAAATTTCAGTGACCACTTCGGAACATAATAAAGTTCGGTCACTAACATGAAACTAACAGTGTTTTTAACCCTCCAGGAGTTCATTCACGTGCACTAATCACCCATCATTGGCAGGAAGGGAGGAAATTAATTTGAACACGACTGTCATTCGTTCACACAAGGAAGAGAAGTAGAGAAAATAAAGAATACCTGTCCATTGCGTTCTAGGGTGCGCCAGATAGCATGTTTAATAAGGAGTATTCCCTTCTGGTGAGTTAAGCGGGTGATAATTCCTACCAAAGGAAGATCTGCCTTTTTCAACCCAAGTCTTTGCTGCAAAGCTTCCTTTGCAGCTTTTTTGCCTTCAACAATATTTTCTGAAGTGTAAGACAACTGTAATGATGAAACAGATTTGAGTTAGATAAGGAAAATTAATTTCAGAAATTCAATCCTCAAGCCCTAAGATTTAAAAGAAAGAAATGAGATAAGAAACAGCGGGGTGCACATATGTTAAATAATGCTAGAATAAACTTAGTGCACATTTGACAAATATTATTGAATAGGCTGGAAAGTATAATAACCAATATTTTAGCTGAATATCCAGTGTTCTAAAAAATGTAAAACGTGATTGGGCATGAAGACGAAGCTTCAAACTTTACGAGTTTAAGCAAGCCTAGGAAAGGTTTTGGCATAAAAAATGTTTTCTTATTCTTAATACTACTTTAAATTTTTAATCATTTTAAAAATTATTTAATAATTAAAATACTACATATCAAACATCTAAAATTATAAAATACTATTTACATAGTTTCAATTTTCAATTAAACAAATCCTACTTCATAGATTTATAGAAACTCTATACACGTTTTTGGAGTTTGTCACAAAATAACGAGTCTCAAAATCATAATTATATAATGTAAATAGTACCATAACTTAAATTATATTTTAATATTTAGAAAAAGTTATTTTTAACTTTTGTACAGATAAAATCTTTAGAAAATTTGAAATTAAAGTCAAGTGAAGTTTTTTTTTAAAAATAAAAAATAATAATAAGCTAAAGTCAAATAAAAGACTTTTAAAACAAAGGAAAAAAATAAAAAAACTAATAAAACGCGCCTAGGGAAGACGAAAGATAGGAATGAAAAAATTCAGGAAAAGGAAAAAATTCAGTTGTTTAGGAATTTAAAAAAAAAAAGCATCTAGGCTCGAAGCGAGACGTTTTGCCCGAGTTTCGAGCCTAGGTGACTTTTTTAGAACAATGGTACTATCTAATCCACCCCCATCAAACATGCCATTATATTATTATGGTCAACAAGCCATTCAATCTAGGAGAATAGAAACTGAAACACCGTTCTCCCCGCTTTAGACATCCAAACATCATACATAATTTTAGAAAGAAACTTAAATTTTTTCAAAGTGATGCCATTCTCTCATGGCCAAAAATGGAATGATGAATACAGATAAGTTGCAAGAAACTGCAATTTACTTACAGGAATGAACTTATCATTGTATGGGTCCCATATGTCTTGGTCAATTCCATTTAGAATACCATGAAATTTGTAAAGGTGAGGAGCAATAACAGGATTTAAAGAAACCTCCTGGGAATAAGTGGGGGATACCTGCAGGCCCAAATATGCAAGTTTTAGATACAAGAAATCAAATCTCTGCTTCAACATCATAAGAAATGCTCAGTCACCTAACAGAGAAATCTAGCTCAACTAATGCAATCAATAAACAAGGTCAAAGTGATAGGAGTTTAGTGGGGAGTCCTTTAAACACTTACAGTCGTAGCCTTATCCGAGTGCTCCATAGCTTTCCCAATCAAGTTTGCTCCATATTCAAGATTGTGAATAGTGAAGACAACTCGTGCTTTATTGAGGCCATAATGTCTATAATGTTTCTTATACAACCATGCAACTGGAGCACTAGACCAATCATGGCAATGAATTATATCCTGGTACAAAAAAAAGAAACAGTAAGTTGAAAATTTCTGAAGTACTATAAATTCAATTGGTAAACAGACACCTTGCAAGTGAAAAATCTGCAGTATTTGCATTTATTTATTTAAGGGTGGAATAGGAAAAAGGGTCTGATAACATTTGCTTGAAAGAGTATGTCCCACAAAATTAGCTAGACGCCATAGACATAGCAATATTAAGCAGGAAAATACAGCCTAACAGTAACAGAGAAGAAAATTTGAAAACAATCAGAAACTCAAATAATCAACACTTTTCTTGTTGGGATACTAGCTCTCCTCGTGATGCCACTAGAAAAACATTATTATCAAGAGTTCAGATCTCTTATGTTGCAATAGAAATGAATCAAATAGATTGAAAATATCCAACTTTATCCTTGATGTTGATTGGAGCTTACTGGATGGAATCCACTTTGCAGAAGAAACTCGAGAGATGCATGGCAAAAGAAACCAAATCTTTCCCCATCATTACTGCGACCATATATGCAACCTGCCGAAAAGAATCTGGAATAGACAAATACACAGAATAACTCAAGAGCACGAGAACAATAAACAAGTTCGTTCAGTACCATACACTAGTAACACTTCATATTTTGCAGATTTAAATCTTATTCAGCTTAAGAACAAGTTCTAAGCAAGAGTTTATGAGTTAAATATAATTCACCAAGATCTATTATAATAAGTAGATTTTCAAATAAGATGAATACAACTATGTGTGCAGTTGCAGTAAGAATCGCCTAGTCAACTCAATAATCAGCAGCGTAACTACAGTAAACAAATCACCATCTCCCCAGCACCAAAGAAAAATTAAATGCATTTTTGGCAAAGCTTAAATTATAATTTAAGCGGGTTAAAATACTCTTTATCCACACATTTCATACGATCCGTAACTTACTTCTCATTTATTATCCACATGTTCCGTAGAACCCATTTCATACGATCCATAACTTACTTCTCATTTATTATCCACATGTTCCGTAGAACCCATAGCCTATAATACTTAAAATCACTACCAAAACATACTATAAATAGCATGCCACCGAAGAGGTAATTAATATGATAAACAAGCAGAGGCAGAACAGGTATCTTGAACTTTGAACATAAGAACAAGCTCAAACAAAAAGGTACAAACTACAAGCAGCAGACAAGCTGGTAGCACTTGTAATTACCCATTTTGAGGCTCCAGAAAGTATACAGGAAGGCCTTGAACTTTCCCAAACCAAACTTTTATTTCAGTCCCACCCCAAGAATAGCTTTTGTGAAACTGAAAGTCCTCCACCTGCTCCATAAACATGTATCATTATTATGGATGAAAGTCACAATATACTTGATCAATATTTAACAAGGAATAATGATGCAGTTGTAGAAAGAATATTTCAGTATGTGAGTAGAAAGCAACGAACAAGAATGAGACTTGAGAACAAAGGGGGGGAGGGGGAGGGGGAGGGAGAGAGAGAGAGAGAGAGAATTTAGACGGAGAAAATATCAATTTATTCAATAATCAAGTCTAAGTATTTCAATGCAAAGACCTCTTTATATAAGGTTTCAAGAACCTAACTTAAGTAGGAAAACAACTAGAAAATCTATTAAAGTAGACCCAAATTGTTTCCTAAAATAAGTATTTATATGGACTCTTCCATATAAAACTAAAACCTAATTATGATACCAAATTCACGTAGAACGCAACGACCAAGAATGAGACTTGAACAGAAAGGAAGAGAAAGAAAGGAGAGAGGAAGAAAGAAGAAAGGAGAGAGGATCAAGAAAGAAGTTAAAGGAAGAGAACTTAGCTAAAGGAAACATACTGAATCTTACATAGTTAAACTTCAAACAATCATATTTTGGAAGAATGATGTCCACATGATGGTTCATATCCTGAACAGCACGTGAAAGACTAGTGACAACATCACCAAGACCCCCCACCTGCAAGAGATCATAACAATATCTGTTATAATCATGACATCAGTATTATTAAATAATACGTGACTTATAGTTTATATTCAGAAATATTATATTAGTAGACAAGATAATACAAAAATTGTGTAGAACTAGATACATTGTCAGCCTCTTACCATATCTCATGCAAATTAGACTTACTACTTATGCAGTTGGGGGTGTAGGGCTTTCCATTTTGCCAAGAGGGGAAATCATAAAACAGGCAGCATACGGTACTCAGTAACTCTAACTCAGCATACTTGCTAATTTAATCTCAGTTAACACGTGGATTCCTTCCTACATGCATACAAGTGAAAAGTAAAATCTAACCCCCAATAAAAAATCTACTTATTTTGTACAGTATTGCGGCAATGACATTTGTATTGTACTTTCCCTTATCACCGATATGTTGAACTCAAAATTCAGATCTAGTGACAAACTAATGATTGCTTTCATTTCAAATTGTCCATTTGAGTGGGTGTAATGAGAAAATGATATCTTTGGTTTGATATTTGGAAATCAAAAATTTATTGGACATCCCAGAGTGGGACATCCTATAATGGAAAGTGTGGCAAAAACAATGGGATGGGGTGAGTACTGTAGATGAGGAGTTACCCATGCATTAGATATAATCTTTCCATTGTTCTCAGGTTATTTGCACCAAACAAGAATCAGAGGGTTAAAGTATTGATAGAATCGCAGTCTAGTATATTTTCAGGATGTCAGTCTTCAATCATTGAACTGTGTGCACTACACCCATTATTACTCTCTCATATTTGCACACTTCAGCATGTCAGAAATTTAGAACACAGGTTATAGTACAAATGAGCTATGAAATGCCTATCGAACTGCCATATATTACCTTCGCAATAGGCGCCATTTCAACTGAAATATGTACAATGTGCATAGGGGGCTCCTTCACTACTCCTCCAAAGACAGGTACATGGTAATCCATCCCATTTTTATTGTCAAAAATTCCACCACCCTCTTTCTCAGAGAACACAAAGTCCATCACATATGCATCCAACGGAACCTTGACTGAAAACGTAAGGAAGTAAGATAAATGTGCAGAAACACAGAATATCTCAGTTAAACAGCAAATGTTAATATGATTTTTAGTATATCAACAATATAACCCACAAGACTCCTAATGATAGACCTCATCAAGGAGTTATTAACATGTCATGTTATGTGTGCAGGCCACCAAAAACAACTGAACACGTGAAGCACTACTCTGTCAGAATTTAAGAGGCGCAATGTATTTCCAATCTTTTTTTTTTTTTACAGCAGAACATATCGACCCTTTATGAGAATGCTAGGCAGAAAAACTTTATTCAGATAGCTACTAGATGCAAGTTACTTATAACAAGAAAATGATGTTGAACGAGTACATATAACAAAAGAAAAATAAAAGCAGGTAAATCCAGTGAAACATTGACCTCACAGTTCTCTTGTTTCTTGGAATATTCATGTCCAGTGCTAGTTAAGCATGGAAAATGGATGTCCCATCACAACCATGTAAACTCAAATTATTTGGCGCATTATTAAACAATTGAGTTTTACCCGTTGCTTTAAGATGAGAGCCATTTTCGGCAGGCAACATCTTCTGAGGCGGCAAAGGACCCATGCGGTGTGTCCACCGATTGAACGAACATCTCAACCAGATTTCAGGTTTTCCATTTAGGATAGTGTTTGCAGGATTATAGAAAACTGCGACAGTCTTTCCAGCTTGGACATCAAGGGGATCAGTATAGACTACATGCTTTTGAGACAACAAAAATGTCCGCAAAGTCCTTTCCTTTGTTTCCCTTTTCATACGTGCTATTTTCTCAGCCTGTAAATGGAATATCAAAAGAAAAAGAGGATAAAGGCACATAAACCAGAGATGTCAAAAGCATCACATGCAGGAGTTTGAGATAACAATAACCCCACAAATTTAGGAGCCCTGAAGTGATTTCATTTAGATTAGGTTTTGATATCAGAACAAATAACCTTTGCTCGTGCTGCTTCCTCTCTCAAATGCCTCTCCACCTGAAGTTTTCTGTATATCTTTTGTTCTTCCTCAACCCAATACAATTCCGTTGGAATAGATTTTGGGACAATGGCGTGGAAATCTTGGAGATGATTGTTGTCATAAACAATAGCCTGTTGAGGTGGACCGTCAGCAAAAACCCAGTCCAAAACAAGAGCTCCATCTGGCACAACAACTGGAGAAACCAAATGAGTTGCTCAGATGGATGTTTATAGGCACTTTGCAAGAGTTGGGGTAAAAAAAAGAAGGAAACAAATAAAGCCCCATTGCAATTCAATGGATATGAATAGAAAATATGTAGCAAGACTATTACTTTTACATGCCAGTTCAATTTAGCCAAAAGTCAGAATTTGATGCAGTAATATTTACCTAGAATTTTTTCCTTTAAATTTTGTAAATGAAATTCAATGAAGAAACTTAAGCTATCACCATTGAAATCTCCAATTTCCTGAAAAAATAACTTGTCTGGCTCATGAGAAAACCCAGAATGAATATTTGCTTTCTAGACAGTTGCATTCGATCCCCACATTATATCCCATTTGTACAAGGCATTGGGTTTACACCCTCATAGTGGCACTTTTAAGCTCAAAGGGACTTTCCATTTCTAGGGAGATGAAGAAGTTATAGCATTGAAAAAATTAAGGGGTATTGCGTAGCTTGCTAATAGATATGCACTAAAAATTCTATAAGTGGAAAAACATCAATCAACACCTATGATGATCAGTCATAACCTCAACAACACGAAGCTAACCATGATGATAATTAGAATCAGGAACAGCTCCAATTGAATGAATTTTTCTTCCCAGCAGTTAAGAATTGATCAATACAGAGGAGTGGAAGCTTTGTCTAAACACAAAATTTTCAGGCATCAATATAAACTCAAATCCTACTTCGCTTCTTTGAGACCATGGCACAATGCATAGAAGAGAAAATTTATAATCCCACTCACCATTGGCAAACCACCAGTCACCATCTTTTCTCTCTGATCTGATGAGTTTTGAAACGATGGATAATCCATCCTTCCAATTATTATGCCCTCCATGAATCCAAACATTATTAGCATGCGCAAGTGGTCCTGAGATCCTGTTGTAGTATAACTTGACCTCGTCCTCGCCATTAAATTCTCCAGGCTCTATGTACCAAACATTATCCACAGATTTCTTGGCCTTTTTCACCAACTCTTCCAGCATTCTCCTTCTCTTTGCAACTTCCTTTTTTGCCTGAGCTCTATCTGCTTCTTGGTTAGCCTTTTCTGCTTCTATTCGTCTTTGTTCTTCCCGTCGTCTTTCCATTTCAGCTTGTTTTTGAGCAAGTTCCTCCTGTTCCCTGCGTTTCTCTTCAAGCAATAAATTTTCAAAATCGAACACATCCATACCACCTTCCACATTTATGCAGAAATCTTTTGTCTCATTGTTCTCATAGACATCTTGCCCATTAAAAAACACGAAATCCATCTTGTATGCTTCCTTAGGAACATGGACATGGCAAGACCACCAATCCCCATTAAGATGGCTCTTGCTCAACTTCATGGTAAATGATTTCCATTTCCAGTCGTTGAAGGCCCCCATTATCAAGACATCAGGTTCATTTTTCAAAGTGGAGAAACTTCTGTTAAGAAATACTTCCACATCTTGATCGGGTTTTACTACCTCAGGATAATAGAACAACTTATTTCCTTTCCTGAAGTTTTCCTCGGCAAGCCTAGCTAAAACCTCTTTACGCATATTTGCATCCTCCTCCAACTTTAGTTTTGAAGAATAATCTTCATCCTTTTTCTCCTCTTCAACCAAAATTAGTCCTTCCTCTATTGACTTGGGTTTTGGAACATGATTTTCACTAACCTCATCGATAATTTTGATTCTTTCAACTCTCTTTCCATCATTGTTCTTAACCGTTCTTATTTCCTTTGTTCCTAAATCTATTTTATCTGCTGCTTTTTTCCCAGAATCAGATATAGTTGTTGCTTCTTTATACTCCTCTTTCTCTACGGTTTGGACTTTGTTATCTTTAATAATATGAATCTGCTTTTGGTCAATAACTGCTGTTGCTTTTTCCTCGACCACCCTCTCTGGAATTCTTTCTGATTCTGTTGATTCCATCACATCCTCATAAACGGTGTCAATTTCTCCACTTTCAGCAAATTGACTTATGTTAGCATCAAGTGAAGGTTCCGTAGATAAAGGAACCTCCTTCAAACCACCATTAATATCATCTTCACTTTCTTCACCTGCTTCCTTCCCTTGATTTATGTTGACAAACTCTTTGTCATTGGTTGTAATTTTCAATTCAGCTGCTATTTTCCCATTGGACCCCCCAAAGTCTTTGGATGGTGATACGTCTGGACGTTCCTTTTCTTCATTGTTCTTTTTATCCCTTTTCTGCATGCCTGTAGGGACCTGCATTCTTGGCATAAACCCCCTCGGTTTAGAGTCTTCGGACCTTGGTGTGGAAATTTTCCGTTGCCTTCTTCTCGAGGAATCTACCTCACATAAAATTCAATTAATTAGAAATTTATTCAGAACACTATTGATAACTGAATTAATCAGAGTAACAAACCCGCACTTGCAGTAATTCTACAAGAAACCCGAGCAACCACACCATCGTTTTGCCAGTGGGAAGACTGCAAGCAGAGGTTCAAAGGAGATAAGAAAAACTCTGCAGCCCAATCTTAGTTCAAAGAATATCATTCACGTCATTGGCTCTTTATCAATGAAATTATCAAACACAAACCAAAACATAAGATGAACCCAAGACCACACACAAATTTTATCACAAACTTTCTTGAGACAACGCAATTCAGAATTCAAGCAAATAGGGAAAAAATTAAAGAAGAATTACTTGAACCAAGTTTTCTAGATCGTCAAATTAACCCAACATTTAAATAGGTATGCATACAAATTACAATGAAATTGTTGTCATCCACACATAATATTTCTCAAAATCAATAAAGACAAAACACACACGTATTTCATTGAACTAAATTTACTCGGGAGAATATGCTAGTAGTTCCATGAGGGACTAATCCAAGAAAAGGCTTGATCTTGAAGTGGGTTCTGCAATTCAGAGGTCTCTGTACAGGCAAAGGAACCTCCATCCTTATCGATAGCTATCCTTTTTCACCAAATATTCACTTGAAACATCCGCTCAGATCTCCCCACCTTTTCTCTCTCTACTGAGCTAATTGAAAATGTATATGCATTTACGGTGACTGTATCGATATCTATGTGTAGAATATTATTAAAAAATAAATCGAAAACCCCAGAAGAAAAATGCGGTGGACAGTGTACTATACATCAAGAGAGTCCTATGAATGTCAACCATAAATACGCTGAATCCATTGCCGTACAACGCATTTCTAGGTATCCTCTGCATGGAAATCTAACGGCTGCAGTGTTTTGAATTTGGAAAGATTATTTACATTAGCCAAAAAAATTAATGATTTGGAGTATTCAAGTGGAAATTAGACTTGCATATTTTTATTTTTATTTTATAGGGTATCTAATTTTTTTTTTTTCTTTTTCAATATTTTTGGAGGGTGACGATTTGTTGATTTTCCGAATCCACGGGCAGATAACTCTGGAGAGGCAAATCTGTGGCTCACATTGATTTGGTGATTATCCCATTAAATAAAATAAATTTGTTCTGATCAACGATTGCCTAGGATGAGGTTCAATAAAAAATTATTAATAAAGAATTTGATTTGTACTTAATTATATTTTTCGTAATAACCCCACCAATGAAATTTAAGGATGGCAAAAATCCCGTCCTACTTGGGTTCTTTGTATTTTAATATTATTTTTTTATTTTTTAATATTAAAAAATTGATTAATCAAAACGTAAATATAATTATTTTTAATCCTATCCTAACTCTAAAAAATATCTACGGTTTTGTCCCGTAGTCATCTCTAACAATTCAAACAAATAATCAATTGTAATATAATTATGACTTCTTGGAAAACATGTCGTGAAAGATAGTGCAGATTTCATCTAAATAGATTTGTTTAATGTGTCTAGACAAATGATAAATCATTGTGAGCGTCGATAATTGATTAATGGCTATATAACATGCATATTCTGAACTTAAAGTCTATATTTAGTTTAACTAAAAAAATTATATAAATTTAAGTCAAAGTCAACGATCTGATTTTTAGTCCTTGTTCGGTAGGTAAGGATTGAATTCAGATTTTTAGAAGATTTTGATAAAAGTCGATAAAATGTATAGTTAAAAAGTTGTGAAATCCATAAAATATGTGGTTAACTTTGACTTACATTAAATTTTGAATTTTAATCGGTGCTGCTTAACAAAACCAAACAGGAGGGGAGTGTCATTGGAATCAGCCAAAAAAATTTCCTCTTCTGGCCAAATGCAGCTTGGATTATACTTTTTCGTTGAGTGAATATACGAGTTTTTTAAGTTTTGAGGGGTATTTTCAAGCTTTACTTTATACTTTTCTTTCATGTCGTGTTGAAAGAAAAAATAAATATAAGTGTTACATTTTTGTTGTCTCACGTGACTTCTTGGGCTTTTACTTCCTTTTGAAACGAGGCTAATGGGATACTCTCGCGTATAATGAAGAAGGTGATACACACGAGAAAATATCACTTTAAATAATGTATTTGGAGAGGAATGAGTACAATTAGTGAATATTAATATAAAAGGTTTTTTTTTCTTTAAATACGTTTCTTAAGTAAGTGAAATAATTGTACTCTTTTAAATTTCATACACGACGCTTAAAATCTAAGAACCAGTCTACTTGACACAAAATAATTTTGTACAAATTTACCACATATGCTCCATAAATGCTAACATTGAATTTAAATGACACCCTTTTTATTTTATTTTAGTCAACATGTATTAGTTAGCGATGGAAACACAGGATAATTTCTCATTGTGAATTATAACGACAAAATTGTTTATCCTTTATAAGTAGTGTAAAAAAGGGATAAAGAAGTTCTACGAAATAAGATGCAAAGAAGTGCATTTGATTAAAGTCTAGTACGAATGTAGTTAAAACAAGCATGCAAAAGTTTACTCCAATTTTCATAGTTGTATTCATTTCGCATTATCAATTCATGAAAACCATTGAAATCTACGATACGAAACGTCATTGTAGTACTCAAATGAAATTCCGTTAGAAAAGATCAGGTCAAAAGGAAATTCCAAGCATTCAACAACATTTAAATTAACAACCAGTTCAATAGGCAGAAAATAAATCAGATTTGAGATGACCATCGATTTGAATTCTAGTTGAGCGACATAGTGTAAGTGCAAATATTCTTAATTGGTAAATTCATAGTCTCTGTTTCACAATGTCCTCGAATACAAAGTTTGGTGGTCGAACTATGGAGCTTCTAATACAAAATTATCAATACTTGGGAAAAAATATATATATAGAGTGAATACTCTCTGTGTTTCAAAATACATGGAGATTCTCATCTTGTACGAAGTTTATACGCATTTGAGAAGAGAATTATAATAAAATTTATCTCATCCAATGTATTTTTCTCTTAAACAAGCATAACAGGAATAAAAATGAATCTCCCTCAAAAATACCTGACGGAGAAGCCTAATTATGAGGGATCCAGAAGTTAAGAACTGTACTTAAGTCAAAGCATTGGCTCCAGCGACAATCTCCAATATCTCTCCAGTAATCTTTGCTTGACGTTGTCTGTTGTAAACTCGGGACAATGTTTTCTTCAATTCGATTGCATTATCAGTAGCATTGCTCATGGCACTCATCCTAGGAGCAAGTTCAATGGCTATTGATTCCTGTAATGCCCTCAAGATTCGACTGTTCAAGTATAGTGGCAGCAGAGCATCAAGAATTTGCACAGGATCCTGCTCGAATTGCAAAATTGGCGAAAAATCTGATGTCTGAGTCCTTACAACATCTCTTTCCACAGTTAATTTCCCTTCCCTTGTTGTCAACCTAAAGAACTCGTCTTCTGCTGCATCCACACAAACCCCATTCACATCAGAAATTTCTCCTTTTGGTGATAATGGAAGCAAGGTATGGATCACTGGATCGGATTTAACCAATGACACAAACTTTGTATAAAGAAGCTCAACCTTATCAACCTCTTCACTTACAATTAACGAAAAAAACATCGTCAGCTATTGCCTGAGCTTCTTTAGCAGTAGGAAGATTACTACCTTCAAGAAACTTGTCGACTGGAATATATGGCCTACGGAGAAAATACGAATTACCCTTTTTACCGACACTGATCACAGCGTAATCAAGACCGAGTTCCTTCAAATCTCTTATACGGGCCTCAGCCTTTTTGATGATCGAGTTGTTGAAACCACCGCAGAGACCTTGATCACCAGTGACAACAAGAAGCGCCACCTTCTTGACTGGCCTAACCTTGGTGAGAGGAATATCGACATCATCAGTTTGGAGTTGCTCATTGATATTGTAAAGAACTTCAACAAGAGTTTCAGAAAAAGGCCTAGCGTTGACCACAGCTTCTTGTGCTCTTCTCACTTTAGCAGCAGCCACAAGCTTCATAGCCTCAGTGATTTTCTGGGTGTTCTTGACAGAATCAATACGTTCCCGAAGCTCACAAAGATCACATTAAATTGGGGTGACTGACGATCTAGAAGGGCTGGAGGCGTTTGAATTATGGGCAGGAAGCGGAAAAGGGCTGAGGAAAAGAGCGAGACGAGAGCGAAGAGGCATCAGAGAGAGAAGGTTTTGAGGACGCCAACATTGTCTGATGTGAACAAGACATGGTATCTGCACCTTTTTGTGGAGCTCTGCAAAAAGATAGCTATGGGGGAATGGAGAAGAAGAAGAAGTGTGTTTGTTTCAGAAGCTTTTGGTCTGAATCTTATCTCTATAAAGTATGGATGTTGGTTTTTGTGGGTGAATTGTATTGGAGGTAAAGAGAGCAAAAGAGTGAGGGGTAGATTTTTGGATGAGGTTATTGGATAAGAATTTGAATGTTGGAGATTGCATTGTGGAAGAACTATAAATTGCAAAGATATTTTGCCCCTTGATTACATTATTTCGGACATATAATCTTCTGACCAAGATGTGGATGAGGGTCCACATGGAATCTCTCTTCTTTTTCCTTCTTTAAGCAAATCATTTCTTTGCTTATTTACTCTTGGAATATGCGGCATTTCGTTTGTGATTCTCAATATTCTCTGTTTCCAGCTACTTCGTTTGTACTTTTGAGCATGTAAAACTGCTTAAAAATAATCAAACAATATATGTTGTTCTTATCGAATTATATAATACCAGTGAATTTGTATTTTCTATCAGATGCATATACAGAACTAAAATATATACACCACTTAATCAAACTCAATAGAGTTTCTTTAGTAAGTCGACTCACAAAGGCTTTATATGTTTGGCTGTCGGGGATTACTCCGCGAGCACCATAAAATCGTGCATTTTAATGACTTCCTCAGCACTGTTCTTCTTACGAAAAACTTGTCAGAAGTGTGGTGTATGTTACAAAATCTGGATTCAAGCCCTGAGCAACCATCGCTATCACAACTTCCTTCGCCTGCTAAAATAACCCAAATTTGCACAGAAAGCTTTTCGAAATATTACAAGTGACCATGTTTGCCAAGAATTCTTCCTTTCTCATATTTACAAATAAACGAGAAGCCTCTTCAAATACTCGCTTCTCAAATACCCATCAAGGCATCAAACAGTAGGCTCGACTCCCATTTTAATCATTTCATGCTTGATTTCTTCAGCAGTTTCCGGCTTACCCAACTTGCAATATCCATTAATAAGACAGCTATAAGTAATCAAGGTTTCCCATCCTGCTAACTCTATCTATCAACATTGGGCACAATCCCGTTTTTCAACATCTTATAGAAAACAGAGAATCCTTCAGCCAATTTACAGCCCTTAAGAAGAGCACCAATAAGCAAATTAAAAGTATTCACATTCTCATAGTATCCGTATAAATAATTTCCTTATACACCATCCAAAAACCTGCCAGTCTCATCTATCTTCAAAAGATGGTTCAAAAAATTGTTCCATGCATAAATAGAAACCTTGGCTTCTCGACTTTTCTCATCACCTCATAAGCACCTTCTGTTGTCCCAATTTGGTACGAGTCCTCACCATTGCATCAGAAACGGCACAACTCGAAAAACTTGCAACAGAACTATCAACCAATGCTTCCAAAACCTCCAAAGGTGAATACCCGTTAACTATAGTCAATTCATTCATCAAACCCAATGCATTATTATATCTTTTAGGTGGGGCCGTAATGGACACCCCTATGTACACCTTAATGTACCCCAAGAATAACCCTATCTTTTATACTTCATCATCACATGAATCACAGTACAAGAGGACTCCGATGAGTCCAAAACACTTTTGCACCCTCCAATTCTGGTGCAAACCTCTAAAACTAGCAGTGGAGAGCTCCAGAACCCATGAAAAACGTGAGAAACCAAAGAATTTGGAGAGCTGGAGACACTTGAAGAACCAAAGGAAACAATTGGACAGGCATGCTGCTTGCCTGTTGATCGGATTCTAAAGGAAACATAATCTACTTTCTGTAAGTCTCCATGTTAAATTTTCATCCAATTTGCATTTAAATTAGATCATGCAGAATGGCGCTAAAAAATTCACTGCATTTTCCAGCACTGTTAAAATAGTTTCATGGTCTCATTTATACGCTTTACGAGTACTTTATTTGTTAGAACATTACTATGTGAAGCTGTTAAGGGATATATATCCCACATCGAATAAAGGTATTGACACAGACCAATTAATAAAGATCTTGGGCTACTGCTCTTAACAAGGTTGACCTTTTAAAATGGAACCCCAATTCTTAATATGGTATCAGATCCCATTATACTCCAATGAGCGATTTGATCTCGTTAAGACTCCAAAAGTGAGCACGTGAATTTCAAGATTGGTCTGCTCAAACGAGCCACCATCTTGTGGGGGCGTGTTAAGGGATATATATCCCATATCGAATAAAGATGTTGACACAGACCAATTAATAAAGATCTTGGGCTACTCCTCTTAACAAGGTTGACCTTTTAAGATGAAACCCTAATTCTTAACAGAAGCAACCAGTATGCAAGAAGAGACAGCTTATGTTAGAAATATTACTAGTTGCAATACAGTAAAGTGTAGAAATAAAACTTATCGACTGATCGAGTCTCGTGACAGTACGATGTCCTAAAGCGAAATTGTCCGTCGATAATTGATGTGACATCTGTTGACAATCACCTCCAGAATACAACAATCAAATAAATCAATTGTGCAGCAATCACAAATGATTTTCAGAACTCTCAAGTGTACTTTAGAAAAATTGTAAAATTGAGTATAATATTTTTTACTGAATAGGAAGATACAATTTCGTTTTTGTGTATATTTTCTAATATCCAGATGTGTGTTTATATAGGCAGAAAAATAATGTAACTGCCTCCATCATGATCCAGTATTATTTACAATTTTTATGACTAGTCGTAATAGGATGTTCATACTTGACAGTTAAAAACGGTCATATTTTATTGGCTCGTTAACTCATTAAATAATTTCGAAAACGATTAAAAATAATAATTCTTATTTGAATCAAGAAAGTCCAAGACCCCAAAACTCCAAGGCCCCAATTAAAGATATTTTAATATAATGCATGAGGTGTGATTCGAATCCCCGACCTCCCACACAAATTTCACACTTTTCACCAATTGGGCACTTGATCTGAATTAATTATTTCTTTTACATATTATATTTATTGTATAAATATCTAATAGCTTACCCATGGGTTATCTGGAGAGACATAGGGTTCTCCCTTCCATAAAATTGTAAAATGATTGAAGTTTATTTCATACTATCTTCTCAACCATGCCTTGCACTGAGCGATGGAAAAACTATGATTTTCCTTATTATGTGTGTTAGAAACAAACAATGATACCAGAATCGCTCTGATACCAATGGTTAAGAACCAAACCAAATAATAAAGACGAAAATAATATGAGTAATATGAAAATACTAGATCACACAAGAATACAAAATTTATATAGAAGAAGAGGAGAATTTCATATACCAACATACTAAATTTGTTTTATAAGATTTGATACTCTAAATCTAAATCTAAACAATTCTCTTAAATTTCTAATGTATACAACAATGATCTTTTTGTTATGCTGAGCTTATGAAGAGCCTATACCTTGTAAAGTATTTATAGGAGCCCAAATTTGAAATTCTAGATGAAGTAGAATACAAGAATCGCGATAAAAATCCAATTCTTCGCAATGCCTAGGCATCTAGCCCATGCTCATCTTTTTCGTTGTCGGCGCTTAGTTTCACGGACCACATGTTTGGCTCTCGAGGTACTATACCCAAGGCCGCCTTCCCCTTATTCTTAGGCTGGCAGCTCAAACAACTGGCACACACGCATGCCAAGAATTCTTCCTTTCTCATGTTTACAAATAAACGAGAAGCCTCTTCAAATACTCGCTTCTCAAATACCCATCAAGGCATCAAACAGTAGGCTCGACTCCCATTTTAATCATTTCATGCTTGATTTCTTCAGCAATTTCCGGCTTACCCAACTTGCAATATCCATTAATAAGACAGTTATAAGTAATCAAGGTTTCCCATCCTGCTAACTCTATCTATAAGCATGTTGAGAGTAACAACATTGGGCACAATCCCGCTTTTCAACATCTTATAGAAAACAGAGAATCCTTCAGCCAATTTACAGCCCTTAAGAAGAGCACCAATAAGCAAATTAAAAGTATTCACATTCTCATAGTATCCGTATGAAATCATTTCCTTATACACCATCCAAAAACCTGCCAGTCTCATCTATCTTCAAAAGATGGTTCAAAAAATTGTTCCATGCATAAATAGAAACCTTGGCTTCTCGACGTTTCTCATCACCTCATAAGCACCTTCTGTTGCCCAATTTGGTAAGAGTCCTCACCATTGCATCAGAAACGGCACAACTCGAAAAACTTGCAACAGAACTATCAACCAATGCTTCCAAAACCTCCAAAGGTGAATACCCGTTAGCTATAGTCAATTCATTCATCAAACCCAATGCATCATTATATCTTTTAGGTGGGGCCGCCGGGTGTCCATTATGGACACCCCTATGTACACCTTAATGTACCCCAAGAATAACCCTATCTTTTATACTTAATCATCACATGAATCACAGTACAAGAGGACTCCGATGAGTCCAAAACACTTTTGCACCCTCCAATTCTGGTGCAAACCTCTAAAACTATCAGTGGAGAGCTCCAGAACCCATGAAAAATGCGAGAAACCAAAGAATTTGGAGAGCTGGAGACACTTGAAGAACCAAAGGAAACAATTGGACAGGCATGCTGCTTGCCTATTGACCGGATTCTAAAGGAAACATAATCTACTTTCTGTAAGTCTCCATGTTAAATTTTCATCCAATTTGCATTTAAATTAGATCATGCAGAATGGCGCTAAAAAATTCACTGCATTTTCCAGCACTGTTAAAATATTTTCATGGTCTCATTTATACGCTTTACGAGTACTTTATTTGTTAGAACATTACTATGTGAAGCTTAATATATATCCCACATCGAATAAAGATATTGACACAGACCAATTAATAAAGATTTTGGACTACTTCTCTTAACAAGGTTGACCTTTTAAAATGGAACTCTAATTCTTAATATGGTATCAGATCTCATTATACTCCAACGAGCGATTTGATCTCGTTAAGACTCCAAAAGTGAGCATGTGAATTTCAAGATTGATATGCTCAAACGAGCCACCATCTTGTGGGGGTGTGTTAAGGGATATATATCTCATATCGAATAAAGATATTGATACAGACCAATTAATAAAGATCTTGGGCTACTCCTCTTAACAAGGTTGATCTTTTAAGATGAAACCCTAATTCTTAACAGAAGCAACCAGTACGCAAGAGGAGACAACTTATGTTAGAAATATTACTAGTTGCAATACAGTAAAGTGTAGAAATAAAATTTATCGACTGATCCAGTCTCGTGACAGCACGATATCCTTAAGCGAAATTGTCTGTCGATAATTGATGTGACATCTGTTGACAATCATCTTCAAAATACAACAATCAAACAAACCAATTGTGTTGCAATCACAAATGATTTTCAGAACTCTCAAGTGTACTCTAGAAAAATTGTAAAATTGAGTATAATATTTTTTACTAAATAGGAAGATACAATTTCGTTTTTGTGTATATTTTCTAATGTCCAGATGTGTGTTTATATAGGCAGAAAAATGATGTAACGGTCTCCACCATA